>UCOH01005913.1:0-14099 GCA_900474275.1 Synergus japonicus
GTTACAAACTACATATTTTGAATTGTATTGTAAACTATCTCATTCTGGACCATGATTACGTAATTGCTGATATAAATTTAATTGTTTCTCAACTATTGTTGTTTCTGATTATTTTCGTAAATTTGATTGTCCATGACCTTGAGATGTGACCTGAGCTAGTGACTGGAACTCATCGTTATTTATCCTTGATAAGTAACTGGCGCAGAAATAAATTTGAGTTCCTTAAATAAAATAAAATAAAGTTGAAGGATTGTCGAGACGTAGTTCCGTGCCTGGTTTTCTAGGGCAACGTTACAAATTGGCGCCTAGTTTTCTAAGGCACGTTACAATATATATATATATCCGAAATGTCTCTCTGTCCCAGCCTCATCAAAGTTTTAATCTAACTAATTTATTTTCAGTAAAAATCAATAGGCAATTTGTGGACACAACGTCAATTGGGGAAATAGTGCAAGGAAAAGAGAAGGATAAAGGAAGTAAGTACTCATACTGCCTAACGCTGGTTAGGATTTTAATTGTTCATTTTAAAAATTGCATTATGTAAAACAATAAACATATTTAAATTGCAGATTTAGAGTCGTACCAGCATAAATCTCCGCAAGTTCTACGAGATACAGCAAACGGTAAGGAAATAATTCCTTTTTATTACATATTATAACCCTTTGCTTCCTTTTGACTGATTTTTAATTTTTAACTATGACTTACTGGTCTCCAGGCAGAAAAATATTTAGTAGACTTAACGTCTATTAATTCAGGGGGGGGCGGTTCTTTGCTGTGGGGGGGGGGGTTGTCAAATTTTGTGAAGTCTTTTGGCTCCGCCACAAGTGATTTTCAACAGGAAAATTTTGACTTATCTAATTAGCGCATTTTTGGTCAATTTATAAGATCTTAAGAAATAGTGGGGGGGCGGTCCTTTGCTTTGAGCGGGGTTGTCAAATTTTGTGGAGTCTTTTGGCACCGCCACAAGTGATTTTCAGCGGGAAAATTTTGACTTATCGAATTAGGACAGTTTTGCTGATTTTTTTCCGTTAATAAATGCTGGGGGGGTGGGGCTTTGTCGCTGGGAGGTTGTAAAGTTTTTTGGTGTCGTTTGGCATTGCAATGTTTGGAATCAAATTGAAGGTTTTCTTTCGATTTTGCAGAAGCAGTAGGACATATTTTAATTCCAAGTCCAATTCTCGGGGTGAATAGAAAGGAAGATTTTGAAAATGTGAATATCTCTCGTATTATAGGTAAGAAAATTAAGGGTATGCCTGGTAAGCATGTAAAATATGCCCCTGCATGTATCAAGTCCAAATTTCGCGCACTTTCGGTCTTCAAAACATATTCAATATGTGGTTTCGTTGAATTAATGCATCAACTTTAAATGCAAAACAGAGAAAAAAGGCGTTTTTCTCGCAAAACGCTTTAAAGATTTGATACAAAATACCCATTATTATCTTGCAAGCCGAATCTACGCTAAATAGCGGTAAACTGTCTATTGGCTCATTATCCAAATGAATAAAAAAAATTACCCGTCTTTTTTCTTTTTACATTTCCAATTGTTTATACGAAATTATTTAAACAAATTTTCAAAACTTTGCAATTTCAAAAAATTGATTATGCCAATCGATTCTACGTTAGTTTTCCTCGGATTTGCTTCAAATTTGCACACAATAATCTTGAAATGATACTAATTCATATAAGCAACTATAAAAAAAATGCAAAAAAAAATTTTAATAGCATACCCCCCCCCCTTTAAATTCATAATAAATTTTAATGCTTAAATGCAATATTTATACCATCAGGTATTGTTAGTAAAGCATTAAAAACATTGATTCATTCATTAGGTCGGAAGAGCCTGAACTTCGAGCCCGAAAACACGTACATACTTTCTCCGGACGCAGACCCGTTTTTACGCAACGGTAAGTAATTATTAATATTATTATAATAGTAGAGCATATACCTGACATACTTATATATTATTTATGAATCCAGTCCATATAACGCAATACTGGAATTGAAACTCTTTATGTACTTTTCTGCAATTGACAAGTTTAAAATAGAAAACCGCGGCGAGTATAAAATATACACGTATCTAAACTAAAACGAAATAACTATACGTCTATAGTGTCTATACGTATTCTTAGTTGCGACAAGAGTATTCAAAAGTTACGTGAAAGTAACCACAGATCAGTATGCAAGAGGTGTTTCGGCACTTCGTCCCTTGAGAATAGTAGAGAAGCTATAAGCAGAGAGAAGATGGACTTGAAAAGAAAAGAGAAGGAAAAAAAGATGCTTTGTACTTTTTTTTATAAGTTCGGCATCCCCTTCCACTTATTGTCACACTGACCTCCGTTAATATTGTAGCCCTTTTTGTGACTAATCAATGTTACTGAGTCACGCAGACCTGGCAAAACAAACATTATATGCGACAATAATACAAATGTACCATATCTATATTTTCGAAAATCGAATCCGCTAGCCTAGTTATGTAAAGTAAATAGCTATTAAAAATTACATTATGTAAAACAATAAACAAATTTATTTTGCAGAATCAGCAAATCAGGAAATCTCTGGGTTGAAGTCGCTGCCAGCATTACGGGAAGCAATAGACGGTAAGCAAATAAAAATAATTTTTATTACGGTCAAGGGGGGCCTTGCCCCCTGCACGTTTCGCGCGCCTACCCCCCATTCTGTATATGTTGACTTTTGAATTAAGTTTTTAAATTTATTGAAGTATTGAATTAGTAAGCCTGAAAATTTCAATGAATTTAAATATTTAATAAGAAAATTTAACTGAACATTCTCATCAGTTTGGTCCACTCCTTTATTTTTTACGTAATCTGCATTGTAATATGTTACTTCTTTTACTAAATATTTCTTCAATATCATTGCTAATTATATGATTCAATTTTTCAATGATGAGTGTAGCTACTATAATCTAGAAATACAATCTTCAAGTTTCAACCCTAAATTTATATTTAACCAGATTATTACTCTGAAAGAAATTTTTCCATTAGAAAATAAATTCTGGGAGCAGGAATTTTAATTATATCCACCTTGTCTCTGAAATTAACGCATTCCTGGTAGAAATTTACATGTCAAAAAAATTGTAACCAACCTTGACCGATAGCCATAAAAAATTCGATCCTACAGTAGTCTTCCTTCCGAGACCGAATATCAAGCCATCAAGGGCTTCTCGCGGGGTAGGAAATTAATTTAAACCAATAGCTAATACCAGCTAATACCAAACTGACGAATAGACAAGGCTTCCCCTCTGATTACACTTTTACACCCTTTCTTACGCTTCCTTTTTTTTATACGTCAAAAAAGAATAGAAAAAAATTTTCAAAAAGAGATTAAAACCTGAATCCAAGTTTAAATAGTTTTGTAATTCCTCATTTTAAAAGATAATGCTTATTGAAATTTAATTAATTAATTAAAAAAAAATCTCATCCAACGATAGCCATCTTGAAATCTTATTATCTTATAATCTGCTACTGCTACTGCTGCTTCTGCTGCTGCTGCTACACCGCTGTCTGTCAATCCGCACCGCCTTATATATCGACAGCCCCCACTACATACACTGCTGACCCCACTCCGCAGGTTGCATGCGCATACGCGGGAACATAGAAAACGCGCGGGAACTCCTAACACATGCTAGGTAACTACCAAGCCACTAGGTTGATACGACAGTGACCTGACATACCAGCTGAGCTGAAGGTAATGTTACCGTCGGTAACCACACCTATGGTAATTATCTTAAATCTATATTACCGAACGAAGGTAACGTACCGGTACCTGTCGGTAATTGCACGCATGGTAAATGTTCCAGTATTCCTGTAGTACAACTACTTTGGTATTAATATGACGTTCAATTTCCCGGAAGAAATCAGTTTTATGAGAGTTATGGGGGTGAGTAGAAAAAATGAAAAATCCCGTTTTCTCGGAAACGGCTGGACCGATTTCGATGGGAAAAAAATACGTTATGAGTACCAATGTAGGCCTGTTTTGGAAAAATTATGGGAAATTTTAGTCAAAAAGAAAAGGTCAAAAAAAATTTTCAAAATTATTTTTTAATAGGAAATTCTTGAGGCACAGTCACAGTTTTTTTGCCTGAAAATACCTTTAATTATGTGAAAAAATATGTAAAAGTTTGAGCTCAATCGGAGTTGCTGCTCATAGTTAAAAATTCAAAATATTCCGAAATAATTCAATAATACTTCAAAATACACTGAAATCTGGATTTGAGTCCACTAGATTTCTGTCCTTCCGAGAAAGTTGGATTGGTCCCAAACATAGGTGAGGGGTGGTGTGGAGTCGAGAAGAAAAGCGCCACGAAATCGACAATAAGCTCTAGTTCGCAAAGGAAACCCTGGTACAGTACAACCTCCATAGTAGGAACCTCCATAAGAGAGTCAATGGCCTTGATGAGCTCGGAAACTTCCCTCACTACAAACTCTACTCACGCGACCTCCATAGGAGAGCCGCAGCGGAGCGCAGCTCAATTTCAGTTTTTTCTCAATGAAACTGCTTTTCTTAAAATTTTTTCTAATTTGCATACAATAATTTGTGTATTTATATGTATAATCGGTTTTCTTTACAGTTTTATAAAATAAGAGCTTTACGAAAAGTTTTAAGAAAACAAAATTATAATTTCAGTTTAAATTTAAATATAATATGTACTTATTTTAATATCTACATATTGTGTTATGTCCAATTTTATGTGTAAATCCATTTTATATGTAATCCACTTTATATGTAATCGAAAGGATGCTGCTTATTCGGTTTTTTCATCGCCGCCGGCCGCGGGTTCTCCTATAGAGGTTACGTACTCAAACACAAATTCTATACACGCGCAATTTCCGAGTTCGAAGCCCAGGAGTGGGGGCCCCCTATTTCTCGGAATTCTTACCCTTAACCGCCCGTGGTGGCTCTCTTATGGAGGTTGTACTGTACATACGCCGCGTTTATTTACGATCTGCACACTACCTTGATATATGTCTACTGATCAACCAAAGTGGGTAAGGAATCCAGGTTCTAGTGTATTCCAATGATACATTAAAGCAGGTGTACACCTGATTTTTATGGTGTTTATCCACTCATGTGTTCCTTAAGAAGTACGTTGTCACCATGCCTCTCACAATTGGAGGTGCTTATTTTATTGAGAGTCCCCTCTCCTCTCACAATTCGGGGTGCTTTTTCATTGTGAGTCCCCTTGCCTCTTATAAAACTTCGGTATCTTCTATTTGTTAATACTTTCAATCTTCATCACTGTCACATTCAATAACAGGGACAATGTTTTGTTCTATAAACATTCGACTAAGGATTTCAGCTGGTCTGACAGTTTTAGCCAAATATCTTGGGTGAGATAAATAGTAGATGATTGCAGCGATGTGTGAGCAACAACCAACAGTTCTGTTTCCATTAGCACAATCACATACATACTCTAGTACTGAACGTGACGATCGTGAGAAAAAATCAATGTACAATGCAACAATCAACTTGTCCTTTGTCTGTTAACGAGACCGATCGCGCGTGTTTCGTATTTGAAATATTTTGAGGTTGGTACGCTTATGTACGCCACTAGGTTTCCTGCTCACTCATGCGTAACCAGTCGTTACGCATGAAGATGGCTGAAATGCATGTTCTTTTTATAATAGGATAATTAACGAATCGATTTGATTTTTGCGTAGAAACATTCGCTAAGCTTGTGCTGACATTGCACACTTTAACCAATTTTTTCATTAATATTAGAATTTTCTAGCTTTAAATTGATTAATTTTTAATTGTAATTTAAATGAACAATTTCACCAGATGACTATATATGTGAGAAGCGGACAAGCTTAGAGATTATTTCTACGCAGACTCCTCATTTTACATCAGCGGACGTGCATTTAATGTGGTACACTGAATATTTTGAATTTTTTAACTATGAGCAGCACCTCCGATTGAGCTCAAACTTTCACATATTTTTTAACATAATTCAAGGTATTTTCAGGCAAAAAACTGTGACTGTGCCTCAAGAATTTCCTAATAAAAAAAAATTTGAATATTTCGAAAATTTTTTTTGATCATTTCTTTTTGACTAAAATGTCCCATAATTTTTCAAAAAATGCCTACATTGGTACCTATAACATATTTTTTCCCCATCGAAATTGGTCCAGTCGTTTCCGAGAAAACGGGATTTTTCAATTTTTCTACTCACCCCCATAACTCCCATAAAAATGATTTCTCAGGTATAATTGTTGAAATATATGTACGCCCACACATATACTAGTAAGGGCTCCCATTTTGACTAATGTGGAGTTGCCTTTTTGACTCTATTCGTTTTCTGTTTTCCGCCCGTTGGCGCTGCCTACTTTCGTTTTCACTTACTTCCTTCATCTTCCTCTACTGAGAAGTTTGGATTTAGAAAACGTTCGGTTTTGTTTTACATTTTGAATAAATACTCTTTCTAAAATATATCGTGTGTGTTCTTATTCACTGCTCTGCTGTGCAATATTCACACCCAACAGGTTATGGGCCCAGAGCTCGCATCCGCTGCGAAATTAGAAAAGAGGCCGAAAAACGCGTTTCTTTTTTTTTCACACGCGGACGCCCTTTTGTGAACAAAGTGTGGTGATTGTTGCGTGAAAGACAGAATGGATTTTATTATTCATAAACTGGAGATTTGTGTATCACCAAATTGAAAGAGAACTCTGAATCTGAAAGTGGAAAAGTGTGTGGTGTTTTTCCGAATAAAGAAAGATTAAAGTCTTTGTCTCATAAAAATTCGAAAACGATAAGATGGCTGACGAAAGCCTAACAAAAAGTGCTACACGTGGTGAGTATAACCCGGGGTTGTAAATTCCTAATCTTTAAGTAGAATTGGCCAATTCGAATGAGTTAGTTAAAAACTAAATTCTAAAGCTATTTAACGAAATGTATTTAACGAAGTAAGTTAGTTAAAAACTAAATTCTAAAGCTATTTAATGAAATGTATTTAACGAAGTGAGCTAGTTAAAAACTAAATTCTAAAGCTATTTAACGAAATGTATTTAACGAAGTGAGTTAGTTAAAAACTAAATTCTAAAGCTATTTAACGAAATGTATTTAACGAAGTGAGTTAGCTTGAAAAAGAAGAAAAATAAAAAAAATTTGTACAAAGGCTAACCTAAGAGTTTTAACGAAATGATACAAAAAATTATATAAAGTGCTTATGAAAAATTTTTGTACATGTACAGATGATGAGATTCTCCAAAAGTTTTACAAAACTTACGAGGAGATTTTTAAACTAAAAGAAGTGCATCCAAATGAAACCATCACCATTGAAAGGAAGGATGACTATATCTATTTTGTTTTAGAGAGTGGTGTCTTTTACAAAATAGGTGAGTAAAATTATCACAAATTAAATCTATAAAGGCCAAAAATTTGTAACGGTTGTTATTTTGTATGGAGGGGGTAAAGCCTCCCTTTCTGCCCTACCGGACGCTTCAGTCGATCCAGGGTTGATTTTAAGGGTAGAATAAATAACAACAAAGATTTTTAATTAACAAAATAGTAGTACAAAATATATTCTTCCTATAAGTTACAATTCTAATTATGAGCTAAGTGTGAGTTCGATAGTGTACTTTGTTTATAGTGTGTGTGTGTGTAAGTGTGTGAGTGTGTGTGTGTGAAATCGCGGTGACAATGCTTATGGTGTGAATGTGTAAACGGATGAACGGTTGTTTTGAGAGGTACGTGAAATACGTTGATATCGAGAGCTATTCGTAAGTTGAGAGAGTGCGTTGTTATTGAGAGAGAGAAGCGTGTGAGCGAGCGAGTGTGTACGGCGTTACGTCGGTACCTGCGAAATATTAAGCGGTGTAAGCGAGATTGCGCATGCGTATAGTAAGCGGTAGACGAGGCGAGCGTCTCCTCCTGAGCCCGTCTCTCTCTCTTTAGGCGGTATACGGTACGGAGTGAGAGAGAGGGGTGAGGGAGGTTTAGTTCTCGTCTATTTAGACGGTTGCAGGTGTAAAACGGGTTTTCGCGGTTTGTCGGCTGTCGGTCGGTCAGGTAACATCCCCAGGTTAGTTCAGTATTCATGGCTATGGTTGCGCCCTCTAGTCATGAATACTTTAGCCAGGTGTACGGCTGTAGTTGCACCTTCCAGTCGCACACCTGGTGAACTTCACCTGAAGAGTCTGTCCAGGTCGGTCTTACTCCAGGTCAGCTCGGGACTCACGGCTATGGTTGCGCCCTCTAGTCGTGGATCCCTTTGCTAGGCGTACGGCTGTAGTTGCACCTTCCAGTCGCACACCTGGTGAACTCTACCTGAAGAAGGCGTCCAGGTCGACCCCGTTCGCTCTGCTACGGTTGCGCCCACTAGCAGAGAGAACAGTCAGTTCCCCGAGTGTAGGCTTTGCTACTCCCCGACGAACTGAGTCAAAAAGTATCGGCGCACCTCTTTTATATGCTTTGGAGTTGCGTAACTTGCGGTTGGTGAGTTGGTGGGGATAGTTAGCTGAAGACTTCTCGCCTCGAGTCGAATGGCAGGGAGTGGTACGTGCAGAGCTCTTAGTCGGCCGTTTTGTATAGAGAACGGTGATGGGCTTTAAGCGGAGAATGTGACCGAGAATCTTCCCGGAAATATGACCGGGAGTATAAGAGCTCTGCATGTATGTGATGGGCGACAATATCGCCCGTCACAAATTATATGAAAAATTGCAATTCAAATTAAATTTCGAAATTTCAAAATATTAAAATGACTGACACATTATTCCTTGTTGGTTCACACTAGTGACGATAATCGCTGTGTGCTCTGTCTTTACTTTTGTGAGGGTGAATACGAAAGCAATCTTGTGTTCGGATGTGGACGTGTTCACTCATTCCTGTTTAGTTTTACTTGTGTTCGGTATATTAGACAGGATGCATAACTCATAAAGCTGATAATTGTTTTTAAAAATCCACCAGAACGAAGAGTTGTAACAAGTTTGTTTACAGGTAAAATAACAATGAACAACGAAGAATATCGAGTAGTTACGGAAGCCATCGAACGAGCTGGACGAGAAGGTGGGAAACTTATTATGCTCGAGTTTGAAACCCAACAAGAGAAAGGTTCATTAGGCACAACTGACGAAGATCTTCTATTGAACGAACAAGAGACTGAAGCACTTGAAAAAGATTCAAGTATTGTTGATGAGAGCAACAAAATTCAAATGGTCAGAACCATAGAAAGTTGTAACTTCGATGTTGACTCATTGAAGAAGACTTCTGACTACACTTCACAAAAACAGATATTTGTATCTCGTTTTAAAGTAAGCAATGTTGCCATGAATCCTTACAAGTCTGCCCTAAAAAACGATGAGAACGAAAAGAAAGATGAGAACGAAAAGAACGATGTGGACGAAAAGAACGAACTGATGTCAAAAATGACAGATAATAATCAAAACGAAAGCATAGAAAATGTGTCTTACCATTCACATGTGGAACGATGTGAGGGCATCGACTCAACTAATTTTAGTTCGCATCTCAGTAAAATGATGAAATCAGTCACAAAGACAATGAGTGATATAACTAATATATGTGACAAATTCAATAAACTAGTAAATACAACTACTGAACATATCTCGAAAATGACAAAAAGTTTTGAACTGGAGTTGAAGAAGTTCAACAACAACATGGAGCAGCAAGCTTCTGACCACAGGAATCATGCCAAACAAATGCAAGATATCCTGACACACTATTTTGACGACGAGAACGATGAGTTAAGCAAAGAAAAAGAAAAATTCTGATTCTGAGCAATGTCCTAATTTTATTGTTTCTCAAGGGACTTCTCGGTCGGAGGCCTTTGATTACAGGAGTGAATTTAAGTCTATTATAAGAGACGAACTCAAAAATATCGGCTTGAGTAATGAGATTCCTAAAGTGACAAATTTAACAGCTAACGAAGTTAAAGATGCGATTAAAATAAAATTCTTGAATAAAGATTCTGGTGTAAAAAGAGATTATAAATTAACAACGACTATGAAATTTGAACACTTTATGGATTATTTAACATCCGAACTCAGAGCAAATGAATTGCTGTATATTGTACATTCTAATATTAAACCAAGTAGTAAATTAGATGATGCGACAAAAGAAAAGCATAAATATAAGGTGAGAGATATTTTGATCAATCACCTAGATCAAAATTACCATTCTAAAGTTGTTAACATAAAGGATCCTGTTGAATTACTGAGTAAAATAAAAGAACTGAAAAGATGTGAATCAAATGTAACATCAGTAAATATCCGAAAGCAATTATATAGTATTCAGTATTTTCCTAGCAAAGAAAAAGCCTCTGAGTTCTGGGATAGATTTGAGGAGTTGTTAAGAAGCTACGAAAATTTGCCTGATACGAGTCCTCTGACCGATGAAGAAAAACGGGACGCCTTCTATCATTCAATTATGACTGCTGTTCCTCAAGTGCAATCAGTGGAATTCATGACCAAAAATACAACGGGTAAAGGTCTAACATATGAGCAACTAAAAACCTATATCATTCAAAACGAAGCAAATAAAATGACGATAACAGCGAGTTCTAATACAGCTTTAAATGTTCAAAGACGAGATCCTAAGGATCGATGCTTTAATTGTGATGATTACGGTCACATCAGTCGAGATTGCACTATGAAACGGACTGGTTTAAAAAAAATTTTACGAATGTAATGAGTTTGTAACTCACAAAGCAGTCGAATGTCCTCAAAGATTGGCTCAACATGGACGAGAGGGATTGAAAAGGAACAAAAAGGATATTTGTCGTGTTTTTACAACGACGAGAGTAGATAATAATTACGATGCGAATACAACTAAACTGTTCGCCCAATTTGTTGCTGAATCTGGAGCGACTGAACATTTAACGAACTCTAAAGTAATGTTCAAAACGTTTAACGAAGCTGATTATGGAGTTATTAAATGTGCGAATAAAGACTCGTCAGCCGATTTAAGAACGGAGGGAGTTGGTAGTGTAGAAATGACTACAAATGCTGGAAGAACGATAGAGATTGATAATGTTCTTTGTGCTGAAGCGTTAACCGAAAATTTATTATCTTTGAGAAGATTTGCCGACTTAGGTCTTAGTATATACCTAGGCAATGAAAAGATACATATTTTTGATCCGGTTTCCAATGAGTCATTCATCTCTGGAATATATAAACAACCATACTGGTTAATAGAGTTTGAGGTGGGCAATTATGACCAGACAAAAAGCGAACAATACAAAATTAATAATAAACGAATTTTTGCTTACTTGACTTCCAATGATATTAATGAAAAACCAAGATATCTGACTCGAAGCGTGACAGCTAGGGAAAATCAATTTAAAAACGAAACGACAGAGAATAACGATGAGACAATACCAGAAATAGAATGAAAAGATTTAGAAAGCAAAACTGGAAGTTCAGATGTAGAGAGCAGAAGTGATAAGGTCGAACTGATTTTAAACGAAAAGATAGATAACGATTCTATTGATAAACTTATAATTAATAATAAGAATATTTATGAAAACGCGAGTTTTTATACAACTGTTTGGGACAGACAATTTAACGATGTAGATGAATTGCCTGTTTTGGAGTTGTCAGAAAGCGAAAATCCATTTAACGATAAGTATAGCAAATTTGCTAAAAATAACAATGCAATGCTTTGGCATGTATGAATGGGTCATGCATCTATTGCATATTTAAAGGCCTTACAAAACCAATTTCCGGATAATAAACAATTACAGAAGGCTGTATTTGACGAATCGATTTTGGACTGCGAAGTGTGTATGGTGTCTAAAATTAATAAGTTACCATTCAGTACGTCGAGGAGGCGAGCATCGAAACCATTGCAAATCATACATTCTGATACGATGGGTATTGTCAGCCCGTCTACATATCCCAAAGGGTATGGGTACATTTCGGTATTTATTGACGATTATTCTAGGTTAGCCATGGCCTATCCAATGAAGGCTAAGAGTGACACTGGTGAGTGTTTGGAATCCTTTGTCAAAAGTGCGAAAAATATTTTGGGATATGATGCAAAGGTTTCCTTTCTGCGTTCAGATCAGGGAACCGAATACACTGGTGGGTATACTGTAGAAGTTCTAAATCGTCTTGGAGCTGAACAACAATTTGTTTGTTCAGATACTCCTGAACACAATGGTGTATCTGAACGATTTAATCAGACCATACAAAAAAAGGTGAGAACTTACATGTACGATTCGAAACTCCCTGAGAACATGTGGAATCTAGCTGTAGGAGCAGCAGTTTATGCCTTTAACAGAATTCCACATAATTTTAACGACATGATTGCTCCAATGCAGAGATTTGCACAAGGCCACAGCTTTGATATAAACCAATTAAAAAGATTTGGATGCTTAGCTTACATTAAAGTGCAAAGAAAAACGGGTCCTAAGTTTAGGTATGAGGGACGTAGAGTAGTTTTGGTGGGTTACAAACCATCAGGTTACATATTCTTAAAACCTGAAGAAGGAAAATATTACGAGAGTTGGGATGTCAGATTTAACGAAAAGCTAGTCTATGGTGATAAATACAGTAAAGATAGTATTAAAGACTGGATATCTGTCTTTGATGAGATAGATAATGAAAAATGGTTTGTTGAGTTTCAAAAGGAATCCGATGAGACTCAACGAAAGATCTCAAAAACGGAGGGAGAGGTCAAGCGAAAGAGAGGTAGATCAAGGAAAAATGTAACGACAGTAACTAACGATGCGAATAAAATCATTAACAATACAAGTTCTTCTGACATGTCTCATATATCAGAGAATAGTGTTATTGATGCATTATCTGAAAAAAATTAACGAAGACACATACAAAATTGAAGACGCTGAATATCATGCTCTTTTGGCAAAAATAAATAGAGATCCGGTTTCGTATAAAGAAGCCATACAAACAAAAGAGATAGATAAATGGCAAGAGGCTATAAACGAAGAGTTAAATTCATTGGATAAAATGAAAGTTTGGAAAATAGTTGACAGACCAACGACTGGCTCAGATGGTTCTAAACCAAAAATCATAGACTCAAGGTGGGTTTTTAAACAAAAACTGGAAAAAGATGGTAGTGTAAAATTTAAGGCTAGACTAGTAATCCGAGGCTTTAAAGACAAAAATATATACGACTTGAAAGAAACCTATGCACCGGTTTCTCGTTTGTCTTTGGTACGATCAGTTATAGCTATAATAAACAGATATAAACTAGATGTCTGTCAACTCGATGTCAAAACTGCTTTCCTTAATGGAACGATTAACGAAGAGATCTTTATGGAAATTCCGGAAGGAATGCAGTATTCTGATCAAATAAAACAGTCTAAAGTGTGTAAATTAGAACGAGCACTATATGGATTGCGTATAAGTCCTAAAAGATGGAACGAACGGTTTACTGAAGTGGCTATTAAAATTTGATTAAACTCAAACGATTGTGAACCTTGTTTGTTCACTTGGAAAGAAAAAGACAGATGCTTAATTCTGCTACTCTATGTGGATGACATGCTTATAGCAAGTAACGATCAGACAAAACTAAAAGATGTTAAAGCTAAACTGCAAAAAGAGTTCGAAATGACTGTGTAACATACGATTTTTTAATGTTATCAAGTTTCTTTTACTGTTGATTTCAAGCAACCCAATAGCTTGGCGTGCTGAATAAACATAACTGCGAGCGACTCATGATCTAGCTGTGTTTCATTAGAGATAATTTTAAAAATATTATATATGTTAAAATATTTATTTTTCCTCAATTAATTTAAGAACCTCAAATTAATCATCTTTTAAAAATTTCAAACTTAAAATTACTATATTTAGGAATAAAGATAGATAAGAAAGATGCATTAGCGCACGTGTACTGTTTTACACACACACAGTTAAGGGTCATTGAATCTGGATAAACGCACACCCACACGAGTCATGTTATTACATGAGAAGCTACGTTCTCCGTGCCTCGGTAAATCAAGGACACGCTAGCATTAATATGTTTTAACGGGGCATCACCGATTTCTTGCGTTCTCCGAGCACCACCCCCTCCGCGCCATGATCCTTCCAATCCTTTTCAACCCCTATAACTGTTTCTTGCGATAGTATTCTTAAATATAGACGGATTTGAACGAAATTTAAAAC
>UCOH01005915.1:0-22385 GCA_900474275.1 Synergus japonicus
GTATTTGTACGGTAATTTGGAAAAATGTAGGGTATTTTTTCCCAAGATTTTTTAACAAAACTAGCGCGGAATTACTGGGGGAAATATTCGATATGATTTGAATTGTCGCGCGGAGCGCTGTCACGTAACGATGAAGGCGGGAACTAAACCTGAATTCTTTTGGCTGGTATGGTCACGCGGGTGGAATTCCATGCAGGCGCAAAATTCAAAGCGCGAAACGAACAGCCAATGATAGAGAATCTTTGAGGAGACAGAAATTTAAAAGTTCCAATCATAGTCTGGTTATCGTTCTACAAACTATCGCTTGAATATTTATGCTATTACGAGCAAGATGGTTTCAATACAATATTCAATTAATCGATAAAATCAGCTCAAATTAGTTTTACGTAACCAAGTTCTGCGAGTATTTAACTGTGAATTAAGTGATATAGTCCCAAAGTGTTAGAAAATACAGATTTGTTGTTTATTTTTAAATAAAATTATTTGAATATTTGGCGCGCAAAAAGCATTGCACGGCGCATGCGCGATGAGAGCCGCGTTCCTAAGTTTATGAGAGAACCTAAAAAAAAAAAAAAAAGGTAATTGAGTGAGAAGTGTGTGGGAAAATTTCTTTATCAGCGTAAGGTAATTGTAGGGTACTTTCGAGGAGCCTGGTACGGTAATTTTGGTGGACAAGTCTGGCAACACTGCACCGAATTGACTCCTTTTCAATCAGTTCGCTGAGGAGCAGCTCGTCTACACTCAGCGTAACTCATCTGGTCTCTCTGCTGGCGGGTTACCACCACAGCAGAACGACCGGGACGTAACCTGGACGTCTTCTTCAGGGAAGATCCACTAGGTGTACGACTGGCAGGTACCCCTACAGCCGTGCGCTTAGCTAAAGGATTCGTCGACTCACTCCGACCTATCCTGAATCAAACCTGGAGATGACTTCCAGAACCTGGGAAAAATTAACATCCTGACAAATTCCATCCTTAGAAAGAATCATCTGATATCTGACCAGCAGGCACCCCCATGGCCAGCTATCAGACAAAGAAGGTACGCCAGCCCAAAACCTGACCTACCCCTGATTCAATCCTATTTCCCCGTTCAAAAAGTACTACCTTAAATATTACTCACTCTACGTTTGACCAGCGGGCACCTCCATGGCCAACTTTAGATATAAAGGTTGTATTGATTTTAAGAAATCAATCCAACTTGGAGTTTTTCCTGTCTAAACCGTACCTGGGGTAAATCATCCGCGAGGAACTAAAGTAAAATAAGTAGTAAAAATAGATCTCCCTCGTCTCTTCTCTCTCTCTCCGCACCGTTCCGTAAACCGTTTATTCGAGAGAGAAGGACTCAGGAGATAGAATCCGTCTTAACCGCCGGTGATACGTGACTTGCGTCATGACGTCACTACATATCTCGCTCACTCTGCTTGCAGGTACCGCATTAGACTAACACACTCCTACTCTCTCGCACGACAGCGCACACTCTCTCTCACACACACACTGAAATCAACACCCCGACACAAACATTAAAATGTCTCCGTTTAAACATCAAAAAAACTCATATTTATATTAAATCGTTATCCTCATTTGCAATCATCCAAATCAAATTACTCATTTAGTCATAATTAAATTGGTAGATTTATAGGAAGAATATAGATTCAGATTATTGTGTTAAAAATATAAAAATATAGTTAATTTATTTTTTGCCCTTAAAAACGACCCTGGCATCGACTGAAACATCCACTACAAACGTTACAAGCTTTTTGGTGTCCAACAGGGGCACTAAAAACGTAACGTCACAATTAGCAAATTTATTTTATTCAAGTAACCTTTGTAAAAGGTTACTAAAATAGTATAAAATGATGAACAAATTACATTAGTCAAACAAATTTTATAAAAAAAATTTTTTTTCATTTGTAAGTTCTTATTGTCTAATATCTTCATGAAAATTTATAAATAATCTACAAAATTTACATTTAATTTTATTCCATTTCTTAAGTTTTTTAATATCTTAAAATTTAATATGCAGTTGTATTTTATTTATTGTTAACGCAAAAGCTTTTTTTAATGAAATTATTTTGAGATAATTCAATAATTGTGTATGGTTGAGTGTACCGTGGAAAAAATGTGGATCCATATGTTGAGAGTTTAGGGTAATTGTTAGGTAGCGAGACTCGTGTCTAGTAGGTCGTGCGTTCGATTACCCCCATGTTGCGTGCGAAATTTTATTTGTTATATATGCGTTAAAATTTACAAATATCTATTATTTATAAGTATTTCCATAATATATCAACGAATAAACCATGTTCTTAATTAATAATTGTTTTTTTATAAGATTTATTTTTATTTGTTATAAAGACCGGTGGTGTATTTCTACATTGATATCAATGTAGGGTCTGCAGCGTTAATGTAAGGTAGGGCCTAGAGCATCAATGTAGGGTCTGTAGCATTAATGTAGGGTAGGGCCTGGAGCACCAATGTAGGTTTAAATGTATTCGTTCTAGGCCCTACTTTAACGCTAAACGTGGAAAATGGAAGATTTCGGACGTTTTTAGCGTCAAAGTAGGGTCTAAATTCAATTGAAATCGTTACTTATTAAAACCTACTTTACTACTCCGAGCGCCTACTTAAGTTAGCAGTTACAGGTACAAAGTAGGGCCTAAATTTCGACTCGAGCAGTGTACCGAAAAGAAAATATATCGAAAAGACCAAAGAAGTAATTTATTTTTAAGTAAATGAGAAAGTTAAGAAGTTTTAAGCAAATAAAAAAAAGAAGGGACAGAAGGATAAGTTTAAAATAGCTTATAAATAAAATCGAACTCTACACCTAACACAATAATGACGTACACGATGACACTATTTCCACGTATTACAATATATTTATTAGATAAACATTTATTTCCTTAAGGGGGTATTCTAGTCTAGAATTTTGAAAAAATCGATTTTTTTGCATATTTTCGAAGATTAGGCTTTCAAGAATATATCCTCCGAAGGATTTTTTATAATTTCGATTATTGACAGAATTATAGCCATTTTTGTGACAGCGAGTGAGCCGGTCCTGCCGCGTATGAGCTTGTTTGCAGTTGTTTCATACATTGTTTAATACATTGTTTGACACATTGTATGCTCATACATTGTATGAGCTTGTTTTCAGTTGCTCCATACATTGGAAACAATCGCCGATTAAAGAAATGTGAGTGAAAACTGTGTGCAACTTCTCTCAAATCTTTAAACACGTTTTTCTCGAAACTACTTTTTTCAACACGTTTGACATGGTTTCTCAAGTTCTAATGAACCGATTAACTTGAAATTTGGCGTGGACCTTCTTTATTTATGCCTTTATCGTCTGAACTAGGAATATGTAAAAATTGTGTTTTTTACTATTTATAAAAAATTTTTAATCTTGAAAAAGGGCAAAAAATCACGTTTTTTTCAAACAGTCGCCATTTTATGAATAAATTTTTTTTCTTTTTCCCTAGTTCAGACGATAGCGACATTCTTACTGATTAAGCATGTTTTTTTCCCCCCGACCACCAGAAGAGTTGGAATCGTGTCAATACGGACGCATCCTTTTTTGCACACCCCCACTTCATCAGCCTGTAACTTGTTCAATTTTCCATTTTTTTCTCTCAATTATTTTACATATTGTTGGAATATTAATAAATGTCCTGTAAAAAAGTTTATAGTAAAAATATTTTTAGTTTTTTTTATCGAATTTCAAAAAACACCCAATATTTGTACTTCTAGACTAGAATACCTCCTTAATATTACGTCCCTACAATGACTGTAACGCAGGCATTAGAAAACTTTAATGACAGTCTCAACCCTGTATAATGCAGAGAGCATTATACAGGGTAAATAAATAATAAATATTCATAATTGATACGATAAATGAGTCCGAAGAAGTTCCGTCGAGCGAGAAGCCCAGTGGTTTCGAGCGCCGTCGGCGCGGCGCTTTACTCTTTATTTAATTTCTCGAAATCAACAAAAACGGCAAGATGAAATTTACAGCATCGAAAGATAAAGACTTAAGCTTTATTTATAAAACAGATTTCTAGGAATTTTAAGGCAGAGTATTCAACTTTGAAACTATCGAAGGTGTTTTATACTATCTGAAGTTGTTTTTGCTTTCTCATAGTGGAAGCTTTGTTTTCGATACATCTTCTAATATTTTGAAAATCGTTTAATTAAACTTTCCTCATGTAATAAATGTCTAATACAACATTCTAATAAATTGCCCGGGTGTGTGTGTGTGTGTGTGTGTGTGTGTCCATTTTTTGTCGCAAAGACCTCAAAAATGAGCACAAAAAAATATAAATATAGTTAAATGAAACACCAGAGATCGAATTCACAGCTAATTTTATTCGGTGCAGGCATCGCTGATTAATAGTAAGTCAATTTTTAAAATAATTTTTCAGTTAAAAAAACTTCAAACGTGTTTTTCTCGAAACCACGTTTTTATATCCCGTGGGAAAAAAATCTCAAAAGTACTGGACCGATTCTTATAAAATTTAAACCACATATTGTGTACACACATAAGAACATCTGGTAGCAAAATTTTGGTTAAATTTGAATTCTAACTACACTCATCTCCCAATTGACGGCACCATTCAGGAGTTGAGTGCCGTGGATCGGATAAAATTAAAGTAGCTCGAGCGAGCACTCTGACGTCACCACTCAGGACCGTATTTATGTACACTTTAAGATTCGCTAATTCCTATACGACGCAGGCTACGCAGCACGGCACTGACTTCAAGGTCACTTCGAGCGCCGGCACATTAATGTAGGCTCTCAAGGAACGCTCCAGGGGGAAGCAGAATCAGCCAAGCGTGAAATGTGTCTTAGATCGGAGTGCCGCCGAGCGGGAGATGAATGTATATTTTTTACAAAAAATTGTAGCCGCTATTTTGTTATTTTTGCATGCCCACAAAAAATTTTGCTACCAGATGTTCTTATATGTGTAATAAATATGTGGTTTAAATTCTATAAGAATCGGTCCAGTACTATTTCAGATTTTGTCCCCACTATTTGCCCACTCATCGCTAATTGAGGTGTTGTGTTCACCTGACATTTTGTGTATAAAAAGTACTTACAATAAGTAAAAAAAAAAATTTTTTTTGTATTTCAAGAGTGAATTCATTAAGTCATACAAACCGTACATCAATATATGTTCAATAATTATCTCAAAAAATAGTACTTTTTTCGAGCATTCAAAGTAGAACACTGCGCACTTATGGTGTTTAAACGAATTTTAATGAATTTCAAAGATTATCGTGAAATTTTAATGGACGAGGCTAAACAAATACGCGTGTGAAATTATTTTATTTTGTTTTCTACAACTTCAAGTCATTCAAATAACCAATCAGGTTTACAACAATGTATGCGAGATTTTCGAGATATTTCGTAGCTATACCATTTTTTTTTAAGATAGGATAATTGTGAATATTAAATTTCAAGAAAGAAAATGCAAAAACGAAAAACTTACTTTCTGGATTAGGCTGCATTGAGAACTAGGGTTAAAGACGACCTGCACCTCCACCCGCAAGTCCTACTGCCAACAACCTCTGTGAAAGCCGTGGCGGCAACTGTTGACGTTGAAATCTCTCAAAAGTCTGTCAGAAATTTGTATACCTGGAATAAGTTCAACACCATGCACAGCCTCAGTTAAATGTCTTATGGGCGGATATACAAAGCTTTTATGAAGCAGGTATAGTGCCAACGAGGAATAAGAAAAAGCTACATAAACCAGCATGACATTATAATTATTTTAAAATTTACATTATAATCCTAGTCTCCTACTACCGCGGTACGGTTCAAGTTAGTGGACGAGGCCTGCAATCATGTTCCGACGCCCTAAAAGTTTTTCAATCTGAACGGACCTCTCATTTTAACACCTTAGGATAGAAAGAGAGATTCGTTCGGATTTGAAACTTTTCACTGCTCGGAATCCCACTGCTGTCCATGGAATACAGGCTTCAAGTTACATTTATGTAAATATAACCTGAGAACTCACTCTAGCCGCTTCGGGTGCTAGCTGTACTTTTAGCGCCCTTTTAGGTTGACTTTAAATTAAATGTTAAGGGGAAAATGCAAATCTGATTTATTTTAATTATTAAAACATATTTTTATACATAAAATTATCTTTGGAAAATATTTTCTAATCCTATCTTAAAAAAGAGATGTTACCAATACATCGAACACATTTTGTCAAAAACCTGATTGGTTCCTTTGCAAATTGCGCAAATTTGTGTGAATGTATTGAGTTTGAATACTATCTTCACGTTATTTTTAATGTCAAAACGATTACTAATAAAAAGGTTATATATATATATATAAAGATAAAATATAATTTAAAGTAATAAAAATAATTATTTTGATGTGAAAAAATAAATTATTAGTGAAGTAAAAAAATATTTCAAGATATATACCTAAGGTTAGAAAACATTTTCCTCTGCGAGAAAAATGTTTAACATAAAAAATGTGTATACACATTTTTCATTTCATCTACAACTTTTTTGTTTGAAACATTTTTTTAAATGTTGCGCATATGTTAAGTGTTGGATAGTAACTTGTTACAAGTAACTAAGTTACGTTATTTGTAACTTTTAGGGTAACTTAGTTACTTTTTTTAAAAGTAACTGTAACATAACTTAGTTACTTTTTTTCGTTAAGTAACGTAACTTTAACTAGTTACTTAAAAATAAGTAACTTACCCAACACTGGCGCATATTAGCTAAGATAATTGCAAAAACCCCTGATTTTTATGGTGTTTTTACGGTTTAACCATAAAAATCGACTAGTCGCCAATTTTCACTATCATTTCCGTAATCAGCGCGTCAAAATACATAAGTACACTCTAAATTTGAATCAGTCAAAATTTGACTGATTCATTTAGTCAAGTATATTTTGACAAAAAATTCAGTTATTTTTACTGACAAGTCACTCGTTTTGACTGATTAATCAGTCAATATTGGTGACTGATCCAATCAGTCACCTCAAACAACTGATTGATAGTCAATAAAATTGACTGATTTGTTTATCATTTTCGAAATGACAAGTTAATCAGTCATTCATGTTTTGTTTTTTTGCGCGCGGCTACATGGGTCACCCTATGGGTCACCTTCTAGGGTACCTTTGGTCACTCTTATGGGTCACTACTTAGCCCGGCACTGGGAGTTTCTCACAAGCGTTGAGAATTTGGTTGATTGATATATAAGGACCATTTCGACAGATATGCTCAACGTCTCATCGTGCGATATTTTGCGTTAGGGAATTGCATTGTATGTAGTAGTATTATGTTAGGTTATAGAATTAGGTTTGTATGCGTTAGATAAATTAGAGTTACTATATAATTATTCTTTAAATTAATATTTTCCATTAAATTCTTCTATATTATTAAACACTTCAAATGAATGATTAAGTTAATAAAAATGACCGATTTCAAGAGTCAAAATGACTGATTGAATTAATCAAAGCAATCAAATTAATTAAATCAATCAAAGTGACTGCTTAAATCAATTAAATCGACTGATTAAATCAATTAAACTGACTGATTTCATCAGTCACTTGAAATTACTGTTTTGAAACTGTCAAAGTGACTGATATGACAGTCGTCGAATCCGGACTGTTTGAATCAGTCAAAATTGACTGTCTCTAATAAATAACTTATTATTTTGAATCTTTGGATATTATTACAGTCTTTTTACGTAAAATTATACTTTTAATAGTAACTATTAAGTAAATAAATTGTATAATTTAAGATTAAGGCTGATGGAATTTGAAAATTCCTCATGTAGAAAAACTCAGATCCCAGGGGCGCAACAATAACGGGGTTAAGACACCCAGACAGTAATTTGAGTATACTTACTTGCAATATGCATGGTTGTCTAGATTATTAGATGGATAATACAATTCCACAATAAACGCACTTTTTGAGGGTTTTTAATCTGTTCTTTTTGTTTTTTTTTATTAATTTTAATGTGTAGGGTAGCTTTTGACACCCACTGTTTTGAGACACTTGTTGCGCGCCTGTCTAATTCTGTCAACTTATCTGATGCATTTTCAAATACCCTCTCAAAGGCAAAAGAGGGAAAATTTCTATGTTTTTGATAGTAACAAATAGAGAGAAGAAATGAATCGAGAGGGCTTGATGATCAGTTCTTCGAAAACTCACTTTTATAGTCCCAAAATAGCATGTAATTATTTCCTGTCAAAAACGGCGGACATTTTGACTTTCATGATGGAAGAAACTAAATATTGACAGCTGCGACAGTGACACCCTGCGCGCGCAGCACGTGTTGGCTTCCTGCTAGAGAAATTCTCCCATTGGTCAATTTAATTTGATTTTGAATCGCGTGGCAGATTACAGCCAGTTGCAGAATATTTCTAGCAGGAATCAATATTTAGTTTCTTCCAACATGGAAGTCAAAATGTCCGCCGTTTTTGACAGGAAATAAAACACGCTATTTTGGGACTATAAAAGTATGTTTTCGAAGAACTGATCATCAAGCCCCCTCGATTCATTTCTTCTCTCTGTTTGTTGCTATCAAAAACATAGAAATTTTCCCTCTTTTGCCTTTGAGAGGGTATTTGAAAATCCTGGTGATAGACTTGTGTCTTTCTACAGATTTTGACAGTTTGTTGACAGTTTTTACTTTCAGATTCCATCGCCCTTAATAACTAACTTTGTGATCAAAAACAGTATAAGAAAGTGAATTATCACTAATTATTATTAGTCATCTTCGTCTCGCCTGCTCAATTAGCCCCGACCTGACTTATCGAAAAAAAATTTAAGCTATAAAAAAGTCATAAGACTTGGAACTAAAAAACTATTGAGAATCGAAAGGTCAATAAATAAGTAAACTTTTAATGTTTACGTGATTATAAAAAAATCTTTTTTTTTTGTGATTCTAGACGAAAAAAGCGAATAGCAATAATTTTTTACATTTTGGAGCAAAAAAAAAAAACAAAGCGTTCTCATAACTCACTCGGATCGCCATGTGGCAGTTAACGCATACACAACGTGTTCCCCTTCCATGACCCCGCAACCTTTTCACTATTTAAAGTTTTCTTGTGCGATGCTTAGTTATCGTGATATCTCGATTGCCCAACTTTCCCCTATGCTCAACTAGCCACGCCCTACCCTACTGGTTTATCATAACTTAATAAAAAAATATATGAAATTTTTTTTCGAGATACTTAAATTATTCTTTTATGAATCTAAGCGTACCAAATAAGTCATACTTCACAATATATTTTTGGAGAAAAAATCCTGCAGGGGTCTTAATCCTGTAAACTATTGTTACAGGATATTTTTCATATATTTATTTAAATGCAATACTTTTTCTAAATACAGTATTTTGTTTATAAAGAATCAATCTACGTTGCTCATTCTTTAAATTATTGAAAAATAAATTAAAATTCAAGAAATTTGTCATCAAAAGTAGAGTAACTTTGAACACTCACATTTTTAAGATAAATTTTTTTTTCAAATTTGTAAAACGAGATTTTTAGATTATTTTTCTATCAATCTAAATATACCAAATAAATCACATTTTACAATATATTTTTGGAACAAACGGCCTGCAATGAGAAGCTTATAAAAGGGTCCTTTACACAGCCCTCTTCTTAAATGTCTTGACATTTTTAGGAATAATGTTAAAATGATTCTAAGAATTTTGAAAGATTCCAACGAATTTTAAGTGATTTTGAATGTTTTCGTGGAATTTCGAGGACTTTTAAGGGAACTAGAGAGATTTTTCTAATTTTTAAAACATTTTATCGAACTTTTAAAGATTTCATGTAATTTGATGAGATTTCCAATATTTTAAATAGATTCTAAAGGATATAAAAGGCACTTTAATTGTTATCATGGAATTTTAAAGAATTTCAAAGGTTTTCATGAAATTTTAAGAGATTTAAAAAGGTTTCTGGGATTTTAAGGAATTTTAAATCTTATGAAATTTCAAGGAATTTCAAAATTTTAAAGGATTTTAAATATTATCGTGGAATTTCCAGAAATTTTAATTAATTCAAGAGACTTTGATCATTTTTAAAAGACTGTATGGGCATTTATAAGGATTTTATAGAATTTTATGAGATTTCTAATAATTTTAGGGGATATCGAGTGAATTTTCTGATTTTTAAAAGAATTTATCGAATGTTTATTAATTTTAGGGAATTTAAAGAAATACTTGTCTGATACTTTTAATGAATTTTATCTAATTTTTAACATTTTTCTAATTTTTAAAAGTTTTTGTAAAATTTTTCTGGATTTTATGGAATTTGATGAAATTTCTAATGATTTTAAGGGCATGCTCTGCCCCGTGGTTTGTGAAAATTTTTTTTCGAAGTCACCATGGCCAAACGAAATGACATATCGCTTTCAAACTTTGGGATATGGGAAATGAGACACTAAATTGCGTTTTAAAATTTAATTTGAGTAGTAATTTTGAAAAAAAATCCGATCCCTACCTTACCGACTTAGCTTTTTTTCAAAATTACTACTCAAATTAAATTTTAAAACGCAATTTAGTGTCTCATTTTCCATATCCCAAAGTTTGAAAGCGATATATCATTTCGTTTGGTCGTGGTGACTTCGAAAAAAAATTTTTACAAACCATGGGGCAGAGCATGCCCTTAAGAGATTTTATTTGTTAAGAAACTTTAAAAAGTTTTCAGAAATTTTTAAAGATTTTCACGAATTTTAACATGGATTGTAAGAGATTAATGATTTTCAAGGTTTTTGTTAATTATTAAGGGTTTTTAAGAGGTTTCTAGGATTTGTTTTTGAGAGATTTTCAAGAATTTTAGCAAGGATTGGCAAAGATTTATGATTTTGAAGATTTTTGTGAAATTTTAAGGGGTTTTAAGAGATTTCTAGAAATTGTAAGATATTTTGACTAATTTAAATGTATTTCTGAGGCTTTTTGTGAAATTTTAAGTGATTTGAAAAGGTTTCTGGGTCTTTTAAGAAATATTAAGACCATTTAAGACTTAACCGATCCCTACCTTACCGACATTTTTTTCACTGCAACGATACTTCTAAGTTTATTGACATGTACAATTGAAAATTTCTAAAATTGAAGGTGAAGCATTAAGGTATGTTTGTCTGGTCCGAAATATTGACATTTATAAAAAAAACATTTTTCGACATTTTTTTTATTTTTACAAAAATTTAAGACCAGATATATATTCCCCTTAATTTTAAAAATTTTCAATTTGATATTTCAATAAATGCACAAGAAAGGTTGCAGAGAAAAAAAATGTCGGTATAAGGTAGATATCCGGTAAAGGGATTTTAAATCTTGTTTTTAATGATTTTAATGAATTTTAAAAGATTTTAAATGTTAAGAAACTTCAAGAGGTTTCCAGGATTTTTTTTTTGTGAATTCTTAAGGGTTTTCAAGAGGTTTCTATGAATTTTAAGATGTTTAAACGAATTGTGAGGAATTTTGAAGGTTTTTGTGAAATTTTAAAAGACAAAAGAGCAAAAACTATAGGATGTTGTAAATTTATCATAAAAAATTCATAGCCATGGTAACAATGTCGTTATAAAGATGACGTTGCCGAATTTTGTGCCCACTGCTGGTAGGAAATGAGAAAGATAAAAAGAACTTCAATTGCTTAAGTTGAAGTTTTATACAATTACCGCAGCTGAATGAATTTGAAATAAAATATAGTTGATTTTTCAATCAAATGGTTAAATATTCAATCGGAAGTAGTTGAATTTTCAACAAAATAGTCGAATTTTCAATCAGAAGTATATAATTGAATTTCCAACCAAATAGTTGAATTTTCAATGAGCGCTCAATTCAATGAAATGCGCTCAATTTTGTTGAACTTTGCTGTCTTCTTTTGCTATTTCTTAGTTTTCTCGAACTCCTCATTTTATCTGGATGCAAAATGAGACGTCAAAGTTGTAATTATTCTTTTTGAATAGTGTTCGCCGATATTTCCAAGGCTAAGCTTCCAGATTTGTGGACATTTCTGCCATTTTAATAGATAAAATCTGTTAATCTTACAACTTCATCTGTAAAATTTACAGAAATGCTTCTTGTGAGAGTCATCTGCTAACATAGCAAAAAAATCTGTTATATTTACAGATAAAAATCTGTTGATTTGGAGTGATGAAAATTTTTAAATTTAACAGAGGAAATTTGTAAATTTTACAGTCTCATTCTGTTGAATTTAATATTTGTGTATGGCTGACAAGAATGGTCCATCAGGTGTCCCTCGCTGATTTCATTCTCCCTGATATATGTTGTAAATTCGAAAAGCTAAGCGATACGTATTTTTACATTCTCATCAGAGAGAATGTATTAGATTTGTGTAAAATTGGACCCCCCCAGTTTTCATCAAATGTCCACGTTTTGGGACCCCCTGAACCCGAAAAACATGTTTTTACGAATGTGTCTGTCTGTCTGGCTGTGTGTCTGTCTGTAGATATTTAGTTAGTGAGCACGATAACTTTCGAAAGAATTGACCGATTGGATTGTTCTTTGGTATACTCTTTTAGTGTCCTAAAATGAAGGTCAAGTTCGTTGGCCAGCCATCTTGGATAAAAATTTAAAAAGTTGGAGCATTTTGAAAATTTTTGAAACCACTTTTTTTTTTAATTTAAAAATTCGAATGACAGATGTTCGTAGTACTCAAAAAGACGAACAATTTTTCTTAATGACTGTTTTGGATAAAAAAAAAATTGAAAGACTTATAACATTTTGAAAATCAAAAAAAATAAAAGAAAACTTAAATTTAAAGCCAAACAACGCACGATATGAATAAAAGTCTAAAGATGAAAAATGTTTCTTTTTGAACACTCTATAGGATAAGCATAATAACTTTTTGAATTTCCTTAAAAAATCTAAAATTCAAATTTTGAGCCAAATAACGCGAGATACAGAGAAAATGATAAGAAACATAATTATTGACCTTAAAAAGATCTACAAGTTCCCTTTGAATCATTTCTCAACAGGATGAGTAGTTTTCGTTTTAATCATGAAAAATATTGTTAAACAGAGTCGAGCGCGAGTGCCCTGATGAGAATGTGCTCCTTAACGTTGATAGAACCTTAAGTAAATTAGCTTTCGCTTGCATTCCATTCCATTTTGTAGTAATTTAAAAACAAATAGGTGCAAACGTCGCGACGCTCGCAAGCGTCCCGAAGCGCGCAACACGGAGCACGAAGCGCGACGTGTGTACGAGAATGTGCCCGCGTACGAGGGTAGTTTTTTTTTATCAACATCCCCTCAAAAATAGGGGTTCCAAGTGTCATAGTTTTGTATATAAAAAACAAATTGATTTCGATCAAACCTAATGGAAAAGTTTCCTCGTGACGAAAGATGAACAATGTAATTTTTTCGAAAAAAATTGTAGGGAGGTAAAAAACTTACATTTTTTAAAAGTTTTACTAAAAATTGTTTAATTCACAGGAAAAAATTTGAAAAAATATATTTTATAGTTGAGACTAAAATAAATTTTACGTATTTCGCCAAAAATTATAAAAAAATTATTGGGTAACTTAACGTTTTATTTTGTCTCTCTGATAACAGGTGATAATATACAATTTTCATACACAAACAAATTGGGAAATTAGTTTTATAACGATGCAAGTGAAATAGACTACATTCAAAAATCATTTAAAAATTACACGGTTTAAACCACCCCCTAATTATGTATAAAATTGCAAATTAAAACGAAAATCGAGCAAAAAAAAAACACTTCTTGCACACAAAAAAGAGGGTGAAGGTATTTATAATAATAATAATAGTAATAATCATATCTTAAAAAAGTGATGTTACCAATATATCGAACACATTGTTGTCGAAAACTTGATTGGTTTAGAGACTGCGTGAATTGTGTGAATGTATCGAAACAATCTTCAGAATATTTTCGTTTTCAAAAAGATTCTGAAGACAAAGAATACAAATTTTAGAAAATTTATTGAAATTTTAGAAATGTTAAAGGATTTCATAGAATTTCAAGGAATTTTATGAAATTTATTCTGATTTTCAGAAATTTTAAGGCTACTGGTGTTTTATAGAATCTAAAGAAATTTAAAGAATCTGAAAATATAATAAAGAGTTTTCAAGGGTTTTTACAAAGTTTCATTGGATTTTCAGATATTTTAAGGGATATTAAATAGTTTTAAAGACTTTTAAGAGATTCTAGAGATTTTACGAAATTTCATTGGATTTTTAGCAATTTTTAGAGATCATGGGATTTTGAGAAATCTTAAAAGATTTAACGATAGATATGTTGTCGAATTTTAAGTAATTTTAAAAACTTTTAAGGTATTTAAAGGGATTTCACAAAATATCATTGGATTTTTAGATATTTTGAGGGTTTTAATGGGATAATAATTTTAAGGAATATCAAACTGGTTTTACGAAGATTAAAGGAATTTCATGAGATTCCATGGCATTTTAAATAATTTTAGGAACTTTTAAAGGACTTCAAGGTATTTTACAATGTTTAATTGAATTTTCAGGTATTTTAAGGAATTCAAGGAATTTTAAAAAAGTTCATTGGATTTTTAGGAATTTTAAGAGTTTTAATGTGATTTCACAGGATTTTATATAATCTTAAAAGATTTAACGATAAATATATTAATTTTTCCAATCCCACACTTCTTTGGGAATAATTACGAGATTTTAAAGGTTTATAAAGTAATTTTAAGAAATTTGACTATATATTTTGTGAAATTTTAATTGATTTGCAAGGATTCCCAGTGGGCACAAATGTCTCAAGACGTTTTTAGGACGTCCTAAAAATGGCCTAAGTCAGGCCAAATAACGTTCTAAAAACATACAATGTTCCAAAGACGTCTTTAGGACGTTTTTAGGAAGTATTTTAGACTGACTTAGGACGTTTTTATGAAGATTCCTGAAATTAGATAAAGAATTACAAGATTTTATATTTCAAGAATTAACAATTTTCAATTATTTTTTCTACTAGCAAAAGGTGTGCAGAAATAAGAAATTAATTGCGCGCAGAGCGCGCGGATCATAATTGCTAGTAAATAATAAATATTGATAATATACTTTTATAATACTTTTTATATTGCAGCGGTTATCAATTAATTATTATTTGCTGTTATTAACTTATTCTTCTACCTTTCTAGTACATCAAATGACTGATTAACTTGTCATTTCGAAAATGATAAACAAATCAGTCACTTATTTATTGAATGATTAATCTCAGTCAAAATGACTGAGTTGTGTGCCTAAACATACTTGATTAATTGAATCAGTCAAATTTTGACTGATTCATGTTTGGAGTGTATTAATACTCGTATTTTTAATATATTATATGTATATGTATTCGTATATTTACAGATCAGTTACCATCAGAATTATGAGATTTTAAGGGATTATAAAGTAATTTTAAAGGATTTTTTTCGAATTTAATCGAGATTTTAAAAATATTAATTGATTTCACTGCAATTTTAAGTCATTTTAAGAGATTTTATGATATTTCATAGGATATTAAGTTATTTTAATGACTTTTGGGATATCAAGGGATTTACAAGATTTAATTGGATTTTCATTATTAATTTCGAGGGATTTCATAAGATTTTATGGAATTCTGAATAATTAAAAGAGATTTAACATAATGAGATTTCATGGGCTTTTAAGTACTTTTAAGTAATCTCCAGTGATTTTACGAAACTTGAAGGAATTTCATAAAATTGTATAGAATTTTAAGTAATTTTAGGGGACATAACAATAGATTGTGGAATTTTAAGGAATATCAACGAATATGAAGTGAATTTATAAAACTTAAAGAAATTTCACCAGATTCTGAATTTTAATAGATTTCATGACATTTAACTCATGGGATTTTACGATATTTTATGGGATATTAAGTAATTTTAAGGATTTTGAAGGATATTAAAAGGATTTTAAAGAATTTTACAAAACTTATGGAGATTTCTGAAATTGGAGAAGGGATTACATGTTACTATATTTAAAAAATAATAAAATTCTCAATTATTTTTTATACTAGCAAAAGATTTTTAAAAAAGAGAAATTAATCGCGTGCGGATCAATAATTGCTAGTAGTTTATAAAAATTCTGTTATTGAGAATTTATTGCAAATTATTAAGGGCGAATCTGGATTTGTTAGAGGTCTAAAATTAGTTTTTAAATCAAAATAATTAAGGGAACTAAAAAAGGGCGCACGTACAGGCATCCTTAAAAAATCCTTAATCTAATTTTTTATCTGATGTATTGCATTCACATCACGATAAAAATGACGCTTGAACGTGCGTACAGAATAGAAATTATCTACAGATGTAACAAGAGTGGGGAAATAACTTGACGAAGCAAGGTTGAAATATATTGTGGAAGAGGAAACCAACAGTTTGCGATTGAGAGTAAACAGTGCCAGTTGTGTCGCGGTTATCATATACCATTTATGTGATATCTCATTTTTCGCACGCCGTAAAAAAATTCGAATGTAAATTTTTATGTACGTGTATATAACATTATTTTCAATAAAAAAAGCGCGAGAATTCCTTTCTCTAGTGCGACTTTTGAGAAAAGTGTTAGCAAAATATTTCCTCTGAATGCTTCTTATATGCGGATAAAAGCAACAGCAAATAATATATTCCTGGAATAAAGTGCATCTAATGCGTTAATCTCCCACAATTCTCTGCAAATTACAAAGAACAGGTTTCCAAATGGCGTCTTGAAATTTAATCTACAGATTGGGAAATATTTAAAACTGTTATGATTTATAATTATCGTCGCGGTACAAAGTTACGTATCAGATTTACGATACATAAATAGCTAAATATGAAGAATCCATTATCTAGAATAAGTGCCAGCTGTAAAATGATTCAAAGTTAACATTTGAGGTTGACTATAATATTGAATATCTAGAAAATGATGTACGAAGGATCACTTTCTCTTAATGTGCTCGAATGATAGAGAAATAGAGAGTATGATGATTTTAGAAAAGAAGCAACAACAACATAGACATGCAGGATCAAGAAGAAGAAATTCACCGTGAAGTAGCTGATCATTCTAAAAGTAGTCCTGGTAATTCTTTACCAATTTTTCAAAGAGCTGACAAGAAAACTCCGATTGAAGAAGGATATAATGCAGGTGAAACGGTGCAAGAAACTGCTGTTGCTAATAAAAGTAATAATAATTATAGCATAGATATCGAAAGTGATGATTATAGTGAATTTACGGAGAGTAGTGACGTGGACGAAGATTTATTTAAAGAAGATGATTTTCAAGATAGACGATTGGTATCAGATATTCCACGAGTTCCCCAAACTTGCGAAGTAGGAGCTTATAATAATGGAGTTGCTTTTCCAACAGTAGATCTACCAAGTTTTGGCGATGTTTGTGTCAAGAATTCGACTAATGTTACTCTAGAAAATAAAACTATTATTACAGGACATGTGCACATCAGCAAAGTTGTCTACACGAATTCGGAAAATAAAAACGGAAAAATAGGTGGTGATATTGATGATGCTGTTGAAAAAAGAGACTCTGTTCCGAGTCAAACTAGTCAAGGTTCCGAAGCTCCATTGAATGTTAATACATCTCAAAAAATTAATAAAGGTGATTAAAATTGTTTTCTTTTTTCACATATAATAAAGAATGAATGAAATTGAAATTTAGCAGTTTCGTATTTTACATCTCGTAAAATAAAAATTATTCAAGAGAAACCGGAATGGTGTGTTTAACGAATGAACTTTAACCAGTTTATCTCGATGGGAAATTCCCAATATATGTAGGTAACTGACAAGGAACTATACACTAGGTAAGTCTCATCCTCCGATTTTCTTTGTTCTTACATATAGGTATGTTGTAGTATTCGAAGAACTAAGCGTCATTTATTATTTTTTTTCTCATGTACCCAAATTAGTATTTAGAGGGTACAATTAAACCATCCCCAAAAAGAGTGCTGGTATCAAATACAAACCTATTTAATAGTTTCACACCTAAACAACAGAGTCTTTCACCATAAAACTAACTCGAATAATGTCCTCGAAAAAAAAATCTGGAAAAATATATAAATAAAAATCTGCTCGCTTCGCGAGAACATTCTCATTGCGCGCTTCACTCGCAAAAATGAGCGTGCCTACGGAGCGCGGGGGGTCAACTGTGGTTCGTTCGTCGCGCTCCGTGTTGCGCACTTGTGCCCTTCGTGAAGCCTGCGCCTAACAGGACGCTTGTACCTATATGTTTTATTTAAATCTAATTAAATTATATACTTCCTACATATAATTTATATTTTGCTAAAATTAATTTAATTAAATTACAGCTTTAAGTGCAAAAGACAACTAATTTACTTAAGGTTCTATCCACTTTAAGGAGCACATTCTCATCAGGGCACTCGCGCTTGACTCTGTTTAACAATATTTTTCATGATTAAAACGAAAACTACCCATCCTGTTGAAAAATGGTTCAAGGGGAACTTGTAGATCTTTTTAAGGCCAATAATTATGTTTCTTATCATTTTCTCTGTATCTCGCGTTATTTGGCTCAAAATTTGAATTTTAGATTTTTTAAGGAAATTCAAAAAGGTATTATGCCTATCCTATAGAGTGTTCAAAAAGAAACATTTTTCATCTTTAGACTTTTTTTCATATAGTGCGTTGTTTGGCTTCTAATTTAAATTTTCTTTCATTTTTTTGGATTGTCAAAATGTTGTCTTTCAATTTTTGTTTTATCCAAAAAAGTCACGAACGCGTTTTTGCCCCTGGGAGCAGTTGTCAAACAGGCAAACACCCAGTAGGCGAACAGTGCAATCCGGATTAGAAAGAGGTTAGGAATGATAAGTTATTTACTTATCATATTTTAAAGTTAGAATTTGAACCAACAATTTCTAAAAAAAATCAATGAAAACCTATGTGTAAATTTCATTATACATAACTTAAAAATGGTATTAGATAAATGTAATGTTTAGTTGTGCGCATGTTCTTTGAGAAACAAAAATTTGCCCGCTTACGCGGACACATTCTCATACACGCATTCCATTTCATTTTATAGTAATTTAAATTTAAAAAATAGGTGCCAGCGCGCGAAACGCGCAAAGTGGTACCATCGTTTCTAAACGATGGTACCACTTCTTCTTTTTTTTTTACATTTTAAATAATAACTTAAAATATTAAAGTATTTTATAAAATTTTTGGTACTGTTCGAGTATCGGCTCCACTACCTTAGCACAAGCTACACAAAAAAGTTAAGGGATAAAAAATGTTCCTTTTTGAACCTCTTACAAGACTGGTATAACCACTTTCTGAATTTTCTTAAAAAATTTCAAATTTTTAACCAAATAACGTGATATCTACAGTATCAGATTATATAACGTGATATATCACGTGATATAACAATATCAATAACATAATTATAGTTCCTAAAATATGTAAAAGAGTCAAAGTATGATTATCATAACATAAGTATTGATCTGAAAATGATCTGCAAATTCTCAATTAATCATTTTTTGATAGGATGAGTAGTTTTCTTTTTAATCTTAAAAAATATTCTTTAAAATAGCCGAGTGCGAAGCGCGCAATAATAAAATACACTGGAACTCCCATTCGTGCAACAGCTCGGTATGTGATGTCCCAAATAAAGTGTTCGCAAATTTGTAAACATTTCAAGGCTGTGACTATCGGTATTTCCAACATGGAGCAGCGCGGGCTCCACAATGATGCGCATGCGTCGCGTATGGTTGTAGGGATCATACATTTAATCTAAAAATCGAGTTTCCCTTCTACTACAACTTTGTGTTCTACGGCCGAGAATTACAATTTGCAAGTCACCCCCTCTCCTCGCTCTGCGTAGCGACCGCCATACTTTCTTCATTACTTTGCCACTTCGGTCAGAGATATAGTGAGAGTCGGTTGTGCATCAATTAACTGTGTGCAAGGCGTTAATTAATTAATAAAAAACTGTTAATTATATAAAGTATTTTAGTGAACCTCAATTACCTCTACATACCATATCTATAGACATATAGATATATCTTTATAGGAAGTGCCGATAAACGCCGCGGTACCAAGTTCCTATATGGTGCGATTATATGATTTGCTACTTTTACAAGTTTGCATCTGATTGGTTGCTTTTCGCGCGCTATTTAAAATGATGAAAAAAAAGCTTAATTTTTTTTATTATGAAGAATGGTTTTTTAATTTGTGGAATTATCCAGTGCACTAACATAAAAAAAAATAAAGTACAGCGAACAGAGCGAACTAGAAATGACTAGCAGACGACATGACAGAAAACAGAATCAAATTTTATCCGCTTAGGGTTATAGGGTACTTCCCACTTTCTAGCAACGGCATGGCCGAGCTCGTCGTACCTCTCTTTCGCCTCTTCACCTCCCCGCATCACTATTTGGATTTCCTCTTAAATCAGTAATCGGTCATGCAGGAATAGGAGTTCCAGTGTAATCAGATAATATGCAAAAGAGGAAATTATCTATATGGTTTTTACATTATCATCAGAGAAAGTATTAGGTTTGTATAAAATCTTACCGCAAAGTAGATTTTTTTAAGATTAAAAAGAAAAATGCTCATCATATTAAAAAATGGTTAAGGGAGAATTCGTATATGTTTTTAAGATAAATAATTTTGCTTTTATAATTTTATCTGTACCTCACGTTATTTAGCTAAAAATTTGAATTTTATATTTTTAAAGAAGGATTTAAATGTCGATCGCGAAACGCATGTGCACTGATGAGAATGTGTTCCTTAAGGTCGATAGAACCTTAAGTAAATTAAGTTTCTTCTTCATTTGAAAATAAATTAATTTAAATGGAAGTACATAGCAGCGATGAAAGTTGGTAAGCGAAAGAAAGCGCGCGAACTGTGATGAGAATGTGCTCACAATGGCACCCCTACTTTCGAGATGAGTTTACAATCATTTGGTAATTTCTTATATAAACGTGTATATAAAACATGATTTGTTTAAAAACTGCGCGAATACTCAATTAATAAAAAGGTTATATAAAAATGGAAAATAATATAAAGTGATAAAAATAATTATTTTTATGTGAAAAATAAAATATTAGTGAAGCAAAAAACTATTTCAAAATAAATACCTAGGGTTAGTCAAAATTATTTGAGAAATTAAAGAGATTATCGCAGTTAAATCTGTCTCAAAATGAGACAAGTGTTTTTCTGTATATTAAAATAAATTTTTTATGCGTTTTTGTATATCAGCTTTTAATATATATATATATATAAAATGATTTTGTTTCCTCCTATAGAGGAAGCTTTGTAGTCCAAAGTGCAGATATAAAAAAAAAGAAATAATGCAAGGTAATAGAAATTAGCGAAGCACTTAAAATTTTACAATAATCTGACACATTTAAATCGAATAATGTGCTGGTCAAGAAATTAACAAAACCATCCTTAAAAAGATGTACAAATCTCCATGTCAACCTCCAAAAGATCTCAATAAAACAATTAAATAAAGATATGAATGTCGTCTACGACTCTACGACGTTCCAAACGAGAGTGAGACCTTGTCGAGATACAACTCGTATCCTACCATTTCGGGAATCAACCAATCCAAATGCTTAGATCAACAGATTGATAAGCTTCGGTCAATTATACAATACTCAAATGTAAATGAGTATTGTATATTATTCGTCATAAAACGACCAATTTCTCTTAATCCTATTGTAAAAAAAACATACATTTCAGCCAACTTCATGCGTAAAGACTGATGAGTAACGCGCGATCGGTCTCGTATCTTCCTATCCTATTCCTCTTCCTATTTATAAAAAACATGCATTTCAGCTAACTTTATAGCGTTACCTTAATTTCTGACGTCAGCGTAACCACTGTTTACGCATGAAGTACGCGTCAAGTCGAGAATATTCATTCTCGAGTTTGCGCATATAACCGCTTTACAATCGCGCGCAGTTAAAAATGCTAAATACGACGCATGGACAGTAGCGGTCACCCCCCATCCAAGTACTAATCGCGCTCAACTTTTCTTAACTTCAGTGATCGGAGGAGAACTGGTGGTTTTGAAAGTGGTATGGACGTACCTCAGATTTTTGAATTTGGTACCAATTATTCAATAGGGACACGAATGCTAAAGGATTTTAGGCTGCGACCACAATGGTGCCTAAGGACCGACGTACGCGCGTACCGACAAAATGCACGAACCATTCGTTCGTGCGTTCTGACGTCACAAACGCAGTGCGACCAACTGTCGCATGTTTCGTTGGTTCGCGTTCCGCAGGTTCCAGTGTTTCAGTGTTTCCTTGTTGTCTCTGATTAACATGCGACACTCGCATCAGATCAATCGCAGTTTGTGACTTTGTGTATGTTTTGTATAAACAATAATGACAGAACGCTGAAACACTGGAACCTGCGGAACGCGAACCAACGAAACATGCGACAGTTGGTAGCAC
>UCOH01005916.1:1103-106342 GCA_900474275.1 Synergus japonicus
AAATGCAGTTTGAAACAAAAAAAAGACGATTTTCCAAGTATTTTTTTTTCTTAAATCGAGTTTTCCTGGATTCACAGGCTTGCAATCATCTTGGAACCGGTCTAGATCGTCGAGGCGATGTCTGAACTTAAGGAAAGTGAGGTTATCAAGTCATTTTGATCAAATAGAACCCTCACAATGGCGCCCGAATGGCCGGAATGAATTTTCTGGCGAACATTTTTCAATTCGGGCGCCATTGTGAGGGTTCTATTTGTTCAAAATGACTTGATAACTTCTCTTTTTTTAAGTTCAGACATCCCGTCAACGATCTAGGCCGGTTTTAGATCGAAAAAAATTATTTTTTGTTCGGAAAATGCAGTTTGAACAAAAAAAAAGACGATTTTCCAAGTCATTTTTTCTTAAATCGAGTTTTCCGAGATTCACAGGCTTGGAATCATCTTGGAACCGGTCTAGATCGTTGACACGATGTCTGAACTTAAAGAAAGAGAGATTATCAAGTCATTTTGAACAAATAGAACCCTCACAATGGCGCCCGAATTGAAAAATGTTTGCCAGAAAATTCATTCCGGCCATTCGCGCGCCATTGTGAGGGTTCTATTCGTTCAAAATGACTTGATAACCGGAATTGAATTCATCAATCTTATCTTTTTACATTTTGCAGTGTGGAGTAATTAATCAGAAAAAGGGATAGTTCATATACTTGGCCAAGTGACCAACCACGTAATAGCGTAATCAGTTACAACGTCCGGCTCGTAAATCGTGATCGGTAGTTAGGATGAACCCACTAATGCTACGGGTAGGTTTATCGCGGGAGTTTATGGGTTATATTATGACTATATCTACGTAGTGAATAGAATGAAGTGCATCTGCTATTAAAATACTAAAATTAGGGAACGGTGACTTCATGCTAAAGGGAGAAGGAAGTTAAAGCAGGTCACAAACTACATTTTTGTAGCTCAGTTTTCTATTTTAAAATTTTCACAGAATTTGATCTAGGGGTCTATCCTGTGCTCTTATTTATGTAGTATATAAAAATAAAATAAAAGCATTTCACTTCTTTCTCTCTTAGATTTCAAGTTGAAATATATAGATTTTTCATTCTTTTCCCTATGTACGTCTACAGTGAGTGAATTCTGTATAATCAGAATTGCGACGGAAAAGAATTGTTATATTTTTACGTAAACAAGTTGTAGCCTTGGCCTTTAAAATACCGCGAGAATTAAAAGAATTATTTCTTCTATACTTTAAACCCTACTGATAATACATGCTGTACAGTAGTTATCTAACATAATAAAACCTTGTCTTAAAAGAAGAATTCCCCACTGCGCAATGCAACACAAAAGGCATTTCCAAATAGATGCTGCTGATAATAATCTCAATCGTTTATACGTCTATTCAAATAATTATTTCATAATTCCTGAGTTCCTGAGTGTTCTGAATTGTAAACGATATCCATGTAAATTCTAGTTTTGTAAATATTGTAAGTTCGAGAGATTTTACTTCAGAAATTTGTAATTTTGAGGTAAAACTTACTTTCAAACGCGGAAAGACATGAAAAACAATCTTTAAAACTCTTAAGCTTAGAAGTTTCCAAATTTCAAATGTAAGACACGAGAGTAGGTGTTAATGAATGAAGAGTTTAATGGATTTAGTTCAGCTTGCTGTAATAATGACTGTAAAGTACGTTTTAATGAAATGTCCGGTGGTAGCCGGTTCGAGCCTATAACATATAACATATACATATAGCATATAATCCCCAAGGTGCTTACAAATGCAATGAACTACTCTCTAATCTTACTTCAACCACTTACTATCAACATTTTTATCGAAAAAGTCACTACAGTTATATTTATACAGCTAAGCGTTGTCCTTTTTCAAACTTATGATATACTACATCTTAAAACCAAAACCATTAATACGGGGGGTTCTTCCTAATGTTATTTCACACATGGGTCCAGCATGAAAGTAGTTTATCATATTCAAACTGGCATTCCACATCTTGCATATATTCAAACATGTTTATTTTTTGGTAGAAAATCTATGATTAATTATAAAAGCATTTCATAATGCAGTTCAAAATCTCTTTAGAGATTGTGTTCTAATGGTTCCCTATCGATTTTTCTAAATTAAATTCAAGGAATGTTTTCAAAGTTTAGGGCAGCACGAGAAGAAACTTTGTATAAATATAAGGCAAGTTTGCATGCAATAGAACATTGTTCCACCTCTGATCTCGGAAGCAGCTGCAACTTCAATTCTGAAAGTTAGCTTGCATGCATTCGTTTCGATCAATAAAACGGATATATATCTCACTTTACTGAGGGCAGAGGTCATGATCCGAGTCATCCAAAATTTTCATTTATCGATATGTAATATCACCAATATGTCTACACAAATTCGTTCTATTTTAACAAAAACTAAATTTTTAGGAAATTTTAAAGGTTTTCGTTGAATTTTTTGGAGTTTAACACACCACACAAAATATAACATACAGAAAGTTTTATTATTAATGAAACTATATTTTTTTTAATATATCCGATCTCACAATTATATTTATCTCACAATAAGATGCAACGAGGAATGACATTGGATCATTCATGTAAATGCGAATGAATGAAGAAATGTTAGAAGGGAAATTTAAGCAGATTAGCTTTTGTTGGGTAAAATGAATGACGTATATTTTAAATTGAAGCAATTTAGGTTATTGTAATTAATGAATTGTAACTGAGCTGCATGAAATTTCGAAATTGAATTTCTGAGCAAACAATTTATATGAAGGAAAATATCAGTTTAAAAATTTTTAAGGTGGTTAACAGTTTCTTTCCCGTTAGCTGTAATTCTGATTGCAGGGACTATTTTATCTAACTGCTATCTTACACTCGATTCAGCATGCGGATATTTCATATCACTAAAGTCTGAATCATGGAGGTGTAAGAATAAGTAATCTTTTGATATGACGGCGACATTTAATACTATGTATCTATATCCATTCTTAAATTTCAAATGTAGAGTTCTGCATTTTCAAAATTAAAACCGAAATAAAAATTTTGATTCTTTTAAGTCATTTTTTTTTAGAAAATTTAAACAATTATATACAACATTATTCTGAACTGCAATTTGAACATTAAATTCTCGGTTGACAAAACATTATTGGTTTGCTATTTTATTTCAATTACAATTTCCTTAAAATTCTTTTCTTGTCCTTTAAAATTCCACAAACTCCTTTGAAATTCCTAACAGGTGGAATAAGTCTGCCAAATTTCATCAATTTATCTACTCACGTTCTCGAGATTAGGATCGAAAAAAGCGTGAGACACCAATACACACTTGCTTGTCCGGAAAATTTCTTAGTAGAAATTAGTCTTAGAAACATATTTAAAAACAAAACTTTTTTAAGGATCTGGATATTGTAAAGAAGCGTTATGTTACTTTTATTTGACCGGGAAAATTGAAAAACTTGACTGGGAATTTTAAATCGTCCGCCGAATCACCACCATGAAACTTATGGTATAATGTAGAAAAAAAGGCCTTTAAATACCACGTGATTCACGAAAAATGATATTGAATGCAACATTTTGATTTGGCTTAGAATAAAGTCAACAATTTCTGATCGTATAAAATCAGAGTTTTTTTAATCACCTTGACGCCTTTTAAGGCGTACCAGTAATGCCTTGATGCGTGATCTTTACAGATAAAGGCGTCTTGATAAGAGGACGACTATTTTGCAAGATAATATGAGGAAATGTTTAAATAAAAAATTAAAAACTGAGTACGAAAGGGAATAGAGGATAAAAATAGAATAAATTCCATTTATTTCTATTCTCGGCTTAAATTCCTTTAATGGAGTAAAACTTCATTTGTCTAAATAGTTTTAAAACTCCTATGGCTCCTATGGGTTTCTCATTAGGTTGGGTTTCCGCTCAAATGTGAAAATCGTGAAAATTGACCTGGTAAGGTTAGTTTCGCTGCATGCGGTGTCACGTGGTGCGCCACAGGGTCCAAACGAGGTTAATCGCGAGGCGAGCGCCGGCGCAACAATGAATACAAACACATGTTTAGATACCTCTCGTCCAGCTTTTCTGTATCATGCTTCCTTTATCAATTTCCCAAACTAGTCGCGCACTAAAAAGAGACACTAAAAAATAAAAAAAGGAAACAAACGAGGAAAAACAACAGACTAATTTCAATGTCACTGGTCAAAGATCACTTAAATCTTGAATTTTCTATAAATCATATATAACGAATGGAGTTCTCAACAATCTCTCTTTAAATCACCGCCAGTCAGCGCTGCCGAAGCTTGTTCAACCGCATTGCGCGGGTTTTCGAAGGAATCACGCTCCAATTTTCACTCAGAAATCTGGAATCCAAAACCTAGGAAAACCTTGACCAATTCACTGAATCATCTACTTGAATCGAGGAATCTCAAGGCGAGTTCGATTCGACCTGACAGAGTATTTTGGATCAGTGAACGCAGACGACCTTTGCCCTTTGCTCGCTGCCTTGCAAGGCAGTGTCCACGAGAACTAGCAGACGAATTCCCGGTTGGCATTCAAAATTTCTCATAGCAAGAGTTTGATTGAAGACTAAAGATTTAAGCAATGATGATTCGAATGATGAAAATTCGAATGATGATGATTTAAAGACTAAGGAACTGTTCCCTGTGGATGTAGTTTATCTGATGATTGGGACTGATTTTTGCTTATCATTTAGCAACTCACCAATGAGGGGAAAAATACTGGGTTGGTCGAGGAGCGACTTAAGGCTGCTTTCAACTAAGGTGGGAGATGATCGGTCCTTGTCACTCATTTCACGCACTGCACGAGACACACACACACACCAGGAGTACACGGTATCGGTACTCGTTTGTGAACGCGGAACACGCGCTGCGAATAAGAGATGAACTAGGTGGACGAATGATGTCCGATGGAATTTTGGTATTTGGTACCCCGGCGGATCGAGGGAGAGACACCCGCACCCGAACCTCTCGACAGGCCCTACTACACGTTCAGAAAGTCAGAAACTTGATCGTCGACGTTGCCGTCGTTCGGGTCGTTCCCGTCTTCACCCACGTACACACGCACCGAACGCTGTCGACCGCGCCGTGGCACATTAAAATAACACGGAGCACTTCGTACTCGATGCTCTTGAAAATCAATCTAAAAAGAGTCTTGGCTGGTGGCGCGATCTCCTGGAGCAACGAGAGACCGGCTTGTGAATGAGAGAGTGAATACCCTGATAACAGGTGTTGGGAATGGTATCAGTGGTGTAGATATTGCTGTGGATATACCGTATGGTCTTATCAGGATGCATGCGTATAAATATCGTTGGTCCTGGCTCAATTTCACTGACCTAGATTCTATATTAATCATAGACTAAGGGTTCAACACCCCTAATGATTTTAAAGAATTTTTTGGACTTGGCAATTATTTTAATTCTTTTAAATAAAAGGGAAAGTTTGCCAATTTCGCAAACCGTCACTGTGCGACTTATAGATTTAATTACAACCAGTTTCTGTGGTAGTACGGACCTTTTATCTCTACCATGAATGGAAACTGGAAGGATTAAAAAATTATTTACTTTTATCATTGTCCCACGTCGTTACGATGGCAGCATGATGTCTTCAGGCCGGTCTCTGGAGATCCCTTCTCTTCTGTAGACTTCTCCGAAGACCAGAGACATTGCAGGGGCCACTGTTTTTTCGGATCCTCCAGTTCTCCAGATCTATTTCGTGTAGTGAGGGTTGGAGATTGCTTTTCAAGCTTTCAATGAAAATCCATCATACTTTAGAAATCGAGTTTCCATAACGTTTGACAACTGTTAGATTAATTATTCCATCGACGAACACCTGGAAAACAAATTGAAAGATTACTCTTGTACACAAATCTAAAAAAAGAATAGATTAAATCTTTTAAAAATCCATCAAAGCAGAGGAATAATTAGATACAATTATTGAGAAATTTATAATTAGGCGTATGGAATTAAAAGGGTATTTTATAGATGGAATGTCAATATTTAAGAAAGTTGTAAAATTTGTAAATAAAATAATATGTAGGAGTTTTAAAAACTTCTAATATACAGAAACTTGATATTATACTTGAAACAAAGATCTAAATAAAGTGTTTGCATAGTATTATTATTATTGATAATATCTACTACTTATAAGTTATTCAAGTATTTTCGAATTTTTCTCAAATTTTAATAGACTATAACTGCATATAATACTAAATTATTTAACACAAAAAAAGACTAATTTTGTACCAACTAATTCTTACTAAACTTACCAAATTGTGGACGTTTAATCCAAAGGTCATTATGTATTAGAATTAATTCATCCGATACTGTAATTCACTGCACGTCAATAATTTTGGAAATTCACAACAAAGATCACTGCCTAATATAATACAAAAACCTTAATTTTTCACTACCGGAAATACCGATTTAAAACTATAGATTAAAATTTCTAAAACGTAAACAACACAAGAAATTTTTACTCTCGCCCCTTGTCAACACTCCCCCATTCTATGACCTTTAATTCTAACCGGACGGCATTATTGCATTTTTTTTGTCTATTTTTTCTATTTTACACATATACGTTTCATTTAACGGAATATCAAAACGAACAATGTCTTCTCATCGTTTTTCACGCTTTTTTAGTTAAATATGCAAAGATCTAAGTGCAAAATTTACATTTGAACGGTCGCAAAGAAAAAAAATGAAAAAAAAACCTAACCTCAATGTCGTTGAAAACAAATTGAACAAGTAAACTTATATTTTCGACGATTTATATTGAAACTTTTTATTCACGTGACGAATCTAGATGAAAGTATGATGTTTTGATACATTTTTAGACGCGAGATATGTGAAAGATTGTTGAATTACACGAATTGTAACACTCGAAAAAAAATTGCAACCGTCACGACAAAATACCGCGTAAAACTGATTTTCCCGCTAACTAGCGGAACTGCGGAACTGCGCAATTGCGGAATTGTGAAAATGTTGAAAAATGAAAATTTGATCAATTTCAAAGCATTAAGACAATACTAAATGTTTGGACAATCTAAAGTCAGTATTTATAGACACAAAATTGTATTTAGTAAATACAATTTAGACAGAATTAATATGTATAATTTCGGTTAATTAATATACATATGTACAAAGATTAATTTAAATTCAAAATTTGTTCCAATTTCAATATTCCGATGTCTACTAGAAGGCAACCCGCTATGCTCTGGTGTATAATGAGTTGCAGGTTAAAGTAATTTCTCAAATTGGCTTTTGTTATTACTTAAAGTTTATGGGTAGACGAAAAAAGTAAAATTCTCTTCAATTTATTCGCTCATGAAATTGAGTTTTATTATACAAAATGGTTACAGATAGAAACAATATTGTTTCAAAAATTTTTTGCATCAATAAATGCAAAGAATCGAATTTCAGAGCGTTGCAGTCTCGTAAATCGCCAAAATGTCGATACTTAAAACTAATAAGTGCAATATTATCGCAAATTTTCCTCACATGGCTCGTATTTGACGACAGGAAAAAACGACCAGCTATTACGTATTATCAATTAAAATATATTACAAACTTAGGTGTGTACAGAAAACTCGAAATTCGTCGAGGTTTTTTACATTTCCTGACTGTACTCGATCATTCGATAAAGTTTCAAGCTTTTAGCACATCTCTATAAGAACTTAACATGTATAAGTTTTCATGCAAATATTTGTATATTTTATAGACTGTAAAGTAAATAATACAATATACTTTTAATTTTTGAAATTTCGGATTCAAATTACTAAATTCAAACACGAACTAATTGAACTATACAGTTTTAACTTTTAAGCTACTTCTTACTACACTCTCACCACATACACACACCAAAAACTCTATTCTCTCATATAAATAATCGTAAATATGAACTTTATTAAAATAAATTACCGGATAAGAAAGCTATCATAAATAAATGCACCCCCAAATATAAAAAGATTTACACATTTTTTTGGAGATTTTAAGCACTCAATTACGTGCTTACGAATAAGAAAACTTTCGGTAAAGAATTGATGATTTTTCTCCGTGTAGGAGCGTCAAGCAATACCTAAAGATTGTGTCGAATTTAAATCGTTGTATATCGTGTAAAAAATTTTTCACACAAACTCAATCATCACCAGTTAAAAAATTCTTTTATCACTTTTAAACAGAACACACCAGCCCTCATTTTTTCGTTAGTTGTCGAAAAAGAAGCAAACATACATACATATATCTAGCAGAAACGCAATTTTATCGTTGTCTAGTTGTGGATCATTCAAACAAGGAGAATAGGAGCAAGTTTGGACTCGAAGACATTTAAACACGCCCAAGAAGAGAAAGAAAAATCTATTAGCAACACAGTTTTATCGCCGCCTGGTTGCAATCAGTTCAGCAAGCAATTCACAACAATGAAAGCCAGCATACTACGAAAGTATAAACGATAGAAAAAAGATCACATGAATTAACAAGGTTAAAGACTATTTACAATACAAAAATAAGTTCACGGTTAATTTAATTTTCACTGTTTTCGGAGCAATGAAATCTTTTAAATCGATTTGTATTATTTTTTAAAATAAATTTTTAAACCCAAACACTTAGCGATTCTGTTGTGGCTTGGGAATTGGTAAAGCTATCACTATGGCGTTTGAAAAGGGCTTGGATTTCCGCTGGTGTCGAAGACCATCGTCGATGTCTGACCTTATCGAGTGGCACTTCGGGAAGACCGACTTCTGTATGGCAGCCTTTCATAGGAGAAAAAGGCAGAGCAGAGGGCAATCCAACTTCCTGAAGAAAGAATTTATGAATTAAAATTTTAATTCTTCAAATTTAATATAAAAAATTCAATTTAATATTCAAAATTTTATCTTAATATTTAAAATCGATATTTACCTGAAACGAGCTCATAGACGAAAATCCGCTTTCATCCTCCGCACTGCTCGCACTATTGGAAGGTTTCGGCCTGATCTTAACAGCGTCTTTCCCGACTTTTTTTGTTCGTTTCAAGTCGGAGGCGAAGAATTCCCTCTTGGCGATGGAGTTTCCGAAGTTGTTAGCAGTTGGCAAGACTTCGTCTTCTTCTGTCGTTTTACTGCTTCCTGAATTCAAGGACGTTGCATCCAGCGATCTCCTTGCACCGGGAAGAAGTGATGTCAAGTGGCTGTCGTTAGGTTCAGCTGGGCTGGATGAGCTTTTAGAGAGCGATCTATTGTCGCCTTCGTTACTTGACTCGGCTCCACGATCGCTACCGGAACCGACAGAGGAAGGATCTTGTACGGTCGTGGAGTTAACGAAGTTGCTGTTTTGCAGGGATAATGACAAGTCGTTATGGTGTAGATGGTCTAATAATGAAATGGAGAAACCGTTTTCTTCAATTGAGGCCGCCTTCACCAAATCTGGCTCTCGCATCGCCAATAATGATTGGATATTTCTCATGAATCTGAAAAGACAAATTCATTTTAGGTCATGTTTAAAAATTCATATAACCATTTAGAATGAAAATTCATTGAAAGAGTGTTTTAAAATTACCTAAAAGCTTCTTGCGACAACTTTTCTGGTGGAATCTCATCAGGGTGGAGTTCGATTTGTTTATTAGGCCTTCGGTAAACAACTTCAGTTCGAGTATTATTCAAGTCTTCTTTTGGTGCTGGCTTCGACCTTAATGGTGTGCTATGCACAGGCTCGTTTTTTCGCAAAACGGACCAGGTGAAGTCCCTCAAAACTGGCGGGCTGGGAGAAATTTGATTGACTGACTTTGCCCTTGTAAAACTGGAGGATTCAGATGACGAGGATGAGATCGTCGAAGCTCCAGGACTCGGTGAGGATGATTCAACATGAACGGTATGGACACTTCGACTTCTTGGTACTCGGCCTTTGTCCTTGACACTGTTCTTCTCGTGAATAACGTCAAGGCTCTTCCGGGTTCGGTCCAAGAAACGAACTACTTGCTCCATCAACAAACGGTACATTTGCCTGTTCGCCTCAGTCTGCGACAGAAACAAATAAATTCATGAATTTATTAAATTTAAGTGGGACGGATAAGGAATTTTAATTTTTAATTAGCAAATTATTGTGTCCTCAAATGCTTAAAATTTAAGAATTTTGAATTCAAGAATTGTATTTAATGGGACTTTTATTCTTATGACTTTTTAAAAGTCTGTCTTGAACTATTCAATTGAACAACTACAGCATTTCTGTTCAAATTCCAGCACATAAATTAGATTATCCTGATTTTTTTTCTCTGCAATTTGATTATAATCAATTTGTAAGTAAGTGAATATCCGAATAAAGCGGTTTAGCAGTTATTTCCGTTGATAGTTTCACAAATGGTTAGACTGGTCGATTAAAGTATGTGTATATCCAAACTGATCGTATTATAATCTTGCGTAACAAGTCTCTGGTAATTGCTGATGATAAGATCGACTTTTTCCCAAGAAGGACGTTGAATAAAAAGAGCAAGGTAACCCACTCTCAGGTATTATCAGTTTGCATCGTCAAAGCAAAAGTTTCACGTAATTTCGAGATAGTAGACAAGTAGGCATCAGACTTAGAGTAACTTTACTGCTGTTAAATTGACGTAGTGCACTGATTACAAACCTGTTTCAGTTGCCATTGAAGTGTGGCGACCCGCGTCTGGAGGAAGACGTTGTCAATCACTTGGGAAGGAGGCACTCGATTCGCAGTCACGGTGTCCTGTAACCTTTGATTTTCTTCCGTAAGTTCCTGGCATTTCTAAAACAAACAAAAAATTGTACCATGAATTCGTGAAGAATAAATCCCCTTTCAGTTGACTTCACATCTTTGAACTTAATTGAAAATCCATACATTCTTTGATATTATTTTTAAATCTTTTGAAAAATAATAGATTACAAAAGTTGATGAAACAACATAATCACATAATCACAACACAATCAACATAATCTCTGTCGTCTTGTGTTAGTGTATAGATAGAAATAATTCGGAGCGTTCATAAGCTATAGGTCTAGGAGTAATTGACTCGAAATTTTATAATACAATAAGAGCGTAATCTTCATAAAAACGGCTTTCTCGACGATATCAGTTGATTAATTAACGCCTAATGTCTAGTTTACCACAAAAGTCTTTATGACCTTCTGAGACGTGGGAGTAGAGGATTAACGGCTTTCTCTCTATACTAACTGAGGCAACTCGTACTAAGCAGGGCTAATATCTTAGTATATCAACAGGAGTGACTTTATAGAGCTTGAGGTCTGCATCTTTACATTCTATGATTCTAGAATCTAGGTCCATAGACAGAGAGGACTATAGACACCACAGACACCCACTAGCATTTATATCCTACATATATTCTAATGAATTATCTAAGTATTGGCAAGATGTTTGCCTTTCCCATGCAAGAAGGGTCAAGACGGTCTCCCGGAAGCCGCTGGCGGTACGCAGACGAAGAAATTTATGAGCGTGCAGATAAATACGCCGGATCCTTTGAGCGAAATCGATTGGGATTGCAGAAGTAAGCAACTAAATAACTAAAGTAAGCAAGGTGGCAATAAGTTAATCTGTAGTTAATGATCCTGATTCTTGTCTCACGAAGATTCTAAGCGACGAGAAGGACGCAAACCCAGTACAAGAACGGTCGACTCTTTCTCACGAGCGCAAATAGAGAAAGCATTTTAGTGGCGGCAAAATCCTCGGATGAGCGACGCGCTTACACCGGGGGGAGAAAAGGGATTAAGAAGCGATAAAGAAGCGGAGGAAGTCGGGAAATTAGAGAACGAAGCGGCGAAGGACGAAGGATAATCGCCTAACAGGACGCGCATACCTTTGACGCTTTGTACGATCGTGATCTGCCAAGCATAATTGCGATTCTTCGGGAGCTAAATGTCATTTAAGACAGTTTTTTAGGTAAGCAATTTGCATAAAGGAGCAAAGATCGACGAACTGCTTATGTAGTATCATTTTTCAGCGGTACTAAACTTTGCACATATTCAAATAATCCGACTTTTTACATTAAAGCTAAGACTGCTTTATAGATAACGTCTGATATAATAGGAAGATGAAGATAATGCGTGGGAAATGATAAAAAGCGAGTTAAATCGTAAACTAAATGAAATTAGATTTGTAGGAATGCCGAAGAAAATTACAATCTGCATATTTTTGGTTTCCTTTCACTTGCTGCAGGTATATTGCAGACCTTCTTCTCATATTTTCTATTGTATCAGTGCCATTTCGACAGTCTGAAGTAAATGGCCTGGTTTTAGTAAAAAAAATGTATTATTGTGAGTGTAAAATTGGTGAAACTAAATTTGCTTTTATGGCAATTACCTCATGCCCTTGACGGTTAACAAATATTTATTTCGGTCACTAAAAAAATAGTTTTTGACAACAGTTAACAAAGTGGGATTTATTCTCTATTTATTCTCAACCTAAATTTCCTAAATTTCCTAGCCAATAATGCTAAACCAATTGAGTATATTTTCCATTGAAAACTTTAAAACTTTCCGGGTTTTCCTGGTCCAGCAGCCACATGTACATCATAAATAAAATATGCCACCTCCTTGCAAAAGTCGTAAACAATTTCAGCAGAGACAAAATTATATTTGTATTATTTCAATTCACAAGGGTGTAAAGATGACTTTGATTGCATTGAGAATCCACTAGCTGCTTTGTGGTTTCGTTTCATTTCTGCTATCAAATTATTTCATGCTAGAGGTGCAATCAATCCCAAGATACGAAAGAAGCATGTGATCTCTTTTTTCTATAGCAAATTATTTTCTCAGGGCTTCAATTCATTGAATTTCCTTCGAGATACAATTGTTGCATAAAATACATAAATAAAAAGTGATTTTAATTAATATGAAAACTTTTCAGTATGGAATCTTTCTCAGAGGCTTTTTATTGTATGTTGTACATACAATAGATTGAAAAGACATATTTCATTATAAATAGATTTTCACGGCTTTTCTTAACGATACACAAAGAATTCGAACTGGTAACCAAACAATAGCCTTTCACTTCTACGCACGCGGATACGCCTTGCGACCCACGCTGAAATCAGAACACATGCATGAAAGCAATAGAACTAATGAATTTACAGAAATTATTACCTCCCCCTCATTAAGTGATATATGTTCTTTGCGCTTGCTCACTGGGTAATATAATAGCTCAAGTATTACCCAGATGATTTATTTTACGCATTTTTATTATCAGACATGAGTTAATACTAACGAGGTTAATTGTACGTTATGGGTTAATCGGTATAATTAGATTCTATAAGAAGTACAACGCGAGAGATACGAATTTGCAGAACTATAATATATTAATATCACACGACCTTTGATAATTGTATAAATATAACGTATGTTTTTAGTGAAGAAATGTTTAATTCTGAAATGGCAAATGAAAAAGTAGCTTTCAACATGAAAATTCTAGTGAACTTGAGGAAGAAGGGGTGAAGATTTTGGTTCTGAATTTCCATACAATAGCGGGAAAGGGGAGGGTGAATCGTCGAACCGTCAAGTTACAAGATATCCGGTCGATGAACGTATGATAAGAATATTGTACTTCTCGTATTCGAAAAGTGGCGAAAGAACCTTCTACAACTGATTCACGTTTATGTCGCAATATGCACAGGAAGTACCTGCACCGTTATAAGGGATAAAAAATATGCAGTAAATGATAACGAACCAAAAGCCAAATAAAAATAAATTAAGAAAGAACAAAGGACCTCCTTAATTCATGATGTGTCAATATTTTTAAATAATTTATAGATATCGCTAACGTCGATGAAAATGATTAAGCTCATGATAATGCAAAGTTAAATTTGTTCCTATCTAAAAACATAAAAATTCCGTTTTTCTTTCTCTTTTTCTTTGAATAATATATTCCACCTCTTTATACTCTTTCTGCTTCTTCATCTTCTAGCTCTTTCACTTTTTAACCTTCAACTGAATCACTGTGAGGAGCTTTTTGTGCCATCAAGTGCACACGTTCCTAAGGGAATTCTATCTTTTTACGTGTCATTTCCTGCGCAAAAGTACACCATAAGTATACAGTAGAGTTAAAAAAAGTGGGCAGATTCCTATTTAAGGGATTCTTTTTTTAATAAGCACTGAAATTTTCAGATTCCAGCTGAAGTACCCAACGTGTGGTGCCGGATGGCGTTCTGCATGGTCGCTCAGCTTGAACCATCGTCCACCGTCAGAAACTCAGAAACACCATGGGTGACGTCATTCGCTACGGTCACTGCTTGAATTATTCAGTGTTCCTTTGCTTTTCTCGTAACCGCGAAAAGATCATGGCAAATCTGATTTAAATCCAAGTGTCGCAACTCTTCTGACAGGAAAAAAACGAAGAAAGATGATTTCTTAGCCAAAACGATTCGCGGTATTAACTGAACTGAATGAACTGAGTTCTATGGGTGTATTATTGCAAAATGTAATAAAGGAAAGGCAAAAATGAATAAATTATCCCTCGCACCACCCATTTATCATAATCGTGATGTAAGAGAGGATATCTTGTGAAAGCAGTCATAATTAAACATTATTTATTACTTCTCTTCTAAAAACCGTGTAAAAAATCTTCTATATTGGGCACTTATTTAAAAGAAGGAACCATGTTAGATTTAACACAGAGAAATCAATAAAATTTCTCGAATGCATTGAATACGTATTTCAGTTAATGCAACGAATAACACTTGGCCTTCTTTTAAACGATGAAAGAGAAAAAAGATAATGAATGCGGTTACATAACTTTGAATAAGTCTAAATATGAGTACCCAGTTTTCTCACATAAAAGAGAATTCGTAAAGCAATAAATTTATTTTAAAACCAAGTAAAACTTGGTTGTTACAACCTATAAAGATACATTTAAAGTATGCAATTGCATTTCATATACCTTTTTAAAGCACTTATTTCACTCAACGAAATAATTCAATTCATAATTCTAATTCAGACTATAATATATATACATATGCTTTCTACGAGTTAAATTTATGCTGACTTGTGTGAAAAAGTATATGTTTCCCTTTTTAATAAAGTAATTTGATATTTTTTAATCTTTACGTAATTCATTTTTAACTGCGAAATGATTGAGGGTGTTAATTACAAATTGTAATTAGGCGTTGACTTGGGCGGTGGCTTAGAAAGCGTAAGAAGGCTTGAATTTCTTATCAACGTATCAAATCGAAAGCCACATGGTCTAAGTTCCATTAAATTTTCCTTAGTGGTTTTGCTTCAGTTACAATTTTATAAAATAGGGTGCGTGCTGATCAAATGAAACGAAGGGAATGGAATGTGCGATCGTACATGCGACACAATGTCGAGGAAGTAATCGGTTACGGAAGAATTCGGTCTGCCACCCAGGATGTCATTGTTACGATACTAGCTGAACCCTGAATCCGTCCATGTTACATACTTTTATTCAACTATTAGATCAGCACAAGTCACTCTACTTTGTTAAAGAATCTAAAATTACTTTCTCTCTCCAACGCTACAATTACAATTACATCTATAACTATACTATAACTATAACATTTACAAATGTAGAGGTATATATCCCGCAATTTAAACAGTGGCAGCTAATTTCATCTGAGTATTATAATATATCATTTCTTATGTCCATTTTCCCTATTTCTATTTCCTTGTCATTATTTTTGCTAATCGTGCTGTCGCTCATTACAGTGATTTCTCTTAAACGTCCCAATCACGTTAATCAAGCCACAAGATTGTGCAACAAAACCATAAAACGAGAGTTCATCCTTGAATATCATGGAGGAGGACAGAGTACATTATATGTACCTGTACAAGAAACGAGGGCGAAATAGCTCCATTACATACCAGTTACAGGAGCTCTTTTCTCGGTTACGTAACGGGATTTCAGGATGAGCTTCACTATAGTGATGCTCTCAAGGAACAGGGAAATGTCAATACACCGACACAGTATCGATTCATCTCTGTTTATTACTTCTTAAGAACCTATCATTATACAGTTCTCGAGAACCACCCATTAGCCGTCACAAATTGATGTTTCTTTCGAAAATTCATTACTTTTCAATATTCATTTCATTAGATATTCATTTCATTAGATCCACGCCTTCCAGAAGTTTTGCTCATCATAGAACTTCTAACATTGAGATATTATAATCAAAGAGAGGGAGAGACTCAATATTAATCAGATTAAAGACAGAGAAACAGAGACATGAAACTGTAATCGAATTATGGCTAGTCAAGTTCATTAAAGTTAATACCTTCTGATGCGTGATTATAGATACGATTCAAATAAAAATAAAAATAAGAAAAGATAATTTCATAATAATTTTTCCAAACTCTACTTCATATCTTTTACCTATTCTCAAAGATTTTTGATTTGATTATTCAATTCCTTTCAATGTCAGTAGGTTGATTGTAGATCGTCACCTAATAATTAAACTGTAAATTGCATCCTCTAGCGAGCGGGATTCCCAGGAGATATTCAGGATGATCAATTAATCACAATAAACAAAAGTGTGAATTTTCATGGCCTCAGTACTTTTCCACAACTCCGTTCACGAGCACGGAACAAAGACTTATTCCCGGGCTAATAGAAAGACCGGCAGGTGTACTTTCGCGATTTCAAAGGCTAAGTTTAACTGTCCCCAGGATACTTGAAGCTTTTACCTATCTGCGTGGGGAAAACCCATGGTATGGTGTCGTAAATCTTTTGCATACAAATTAAAACTGAAAATCCCTTGAAGTAGGTATTAAGATGTCCGCAGTAAAACGAAGGACTAAATGCTAAATCTCCAATCTGGCGGACTAAGTTAAAAGTGGATTTTAAGGATAATCCTTCAACTTGGTTGAAATATTTTCTACCCTTTACGCATTTCTTGTCTCCAAGAAGCTTAAATTCTTAGAGAACTTCTCGAGTATTTACAAGAACCTCCAACAATTTACATCAAACTTCCCTGCTATTTTCCATATAATATGAAAAATATAGAAAAAATGTGATTTGCTATGAGAAAGGATTTGAAAAAACACCTGAAGAGAAAGCATAGAAACAAAAGAATGATGCAGATATCATCCGATTAATCGTGATTTCGCATGCAGGCTTGTATTATAATTATTGTACTGTTTGTGCGATAGGTAGACTGTATCATGTGTATATTGTATATGTACGGGCATTAATGGATCTCTGAAAGACAATGGGATCCTGATGACCATGCTGATCCCAGCCTAGTAAGGCAAGCCTGACCTATCGCATCGTTGACGTAATGGCGCCGTGCAATACAGGGCTAAGATGCCAGAATGAAAGGCAGAATGAAAGGCGATGGTTCAGCGGAGTAAAAAAAAAGAATAAGTGTGATGAACGAGTACAATGGAATGAAATGAAATGAAATAGGCTAGGAAACACGATTTACGCGACGATGAGTTTCAAACGACGTTCGAAAAGAATCCTCCGAAGAATGTTGCGACGATTCACGAAATAATAGCTTTGAAATTCATGTTGTCTATGGCGAAGCTTAATATTTCACACCTGGAGAATGTTACAGCGTAAATTAATGTTACAGCTTATGTTATTTGTTTGATTTGATGAAATCACCTATGAAATTCTTGTAATTCAGAGCTTCATGCCGCTTCCCTTTGTTTATTCGAAGCAGGTGACTTCGTGACGGTATGGGAGGTCGATCGGATTTTATAGTTTCGTTGACGCTGCTCGGAGCATTCCACTGCTTTTTATTATAGCAAAAAATGAGCGTTTCTATGAATAACGAGCCGCTCGACGAGCCAGTGCAAAACCGAGGATTGCAGCCCTGTAGAGTTATAGGGAACATGCGAGCTAATGGAAGGTAAAACGTAAACCGAACCAATGGCAATGCAATGTTCTTGTACTCGCTCAGGCGTTAAGTTAGCCCAGCTACTTATTTAGTTTTCCTGCGACAAATGGATCACATTATGAACAAAAAAAAAATAAAAGTATTTCTTGCCTAGCGTTTAAAGGTTTGTTACGAAATTTAGGCCATTTCGAGTTATAAGTAGCAGTTATGTACATATTATATGCACATAAAAGTGCCATAGAAGTGTCACTTTAAGAAAATTGATTGCCCTCACTGAATCACGCCTCTTATACATATGAATTTCATAATAATAATTTCATTTTTGTGGACGAGGTACTCGTAAGTGAAGACTTTCTCTGATAAATACCAGTTTATCTGTATACATGATTCACATTTCAACGGCCTCCTTTTTTTTTCGCCGAGTGTGCCTTACATGCGTAAACCTCTTCGCGGTTCAAGGCCGACTGGCATCGAATAACAAACGTTCTTGGAGTTGGAAATCGTCGCAAATATTTCTTAGCAGGGCGCCACGACGCCGCAACGATGCTTTGAAATGAATTCGACAAAAGACGTCTCAAGCAACTTAAAAAAAAAAACACTAAAAATAGGACTTGCACATATAACAAGATTTAGAGACTTTAAGAAAATTCTCAATTTTTTATATACCAATTTACGACAAATTACGAGAGGGAAATGGTGTTTATGAGAAACTATAAGTAGTGCAAGAAATTATTGGACATTAACCTATTGCAGGTATCCTTTAAATAATAAGTCTGCGAGAATACTATTTTTTATAATTATAGTTGAGACATTTTGGAATGTTGCCTTCTGTACCCCTTTGGAATCGAATGATTAATTAAGTGCAATACGCACCACCCAAGATTCTTGGTGAGTGTCTGCACCTGTCCAATTCTCCAAGTGGAGGGTACAGGTTGAACGAAAAGTAAGCAGAAGAGTATGGAGCGGAAGAAAAAAGAAAAGATGAAAGCAAATAGAACGGAGAACGTGCCACGACGGCGTTCCAGAAAACGGTGAAGCGTCTCGACGCCAAATTTATTTTCGGTGCATTCCAGACCAATAGAAGCTCCTCCGGCTACAGCTTAACGTGCGGACTATGTTTTGCTCAAGATTCGCTACTCATCTTGTTGGAATACCACAGCGGTCTTCTTCCAAGTCTATCTCTCTCCCACGGTTCTCTCCTTCTCTCTAATTTCATCCGGCATGATGAATTTCATGCGATTGCCGCGGAAATCGATTTAAACAAAGCGCTCAACTCTCAAGTCATTTCGAAATTGCCAGCAGACTGTGACCAACTTAATGAGATTGAACTGCTCTTTTGCTCAGAGGAAACGAGAATATTGACCTTTTATTATAGCCAAGATTCATCTTCATTATATAATAGAGAATAGAGCTAATCAATAATAATCCGGTTAAATAATAAGCAAGATAATATGGATAATGAGTATACTGGAAAAAAATGTTAATAACTGTTGAAGACTCAGAAAAATAGGAATCAGAATATCAGGTAAATGATCTATCTATGATCACAACTTCCTTTTCGATTTCTTTGTAACTTTTCAAGAACTTTTCATTCGTCTTTAGTGTATTTTTTATTTGTCAATTTCAAGATGAAGATGACAATATGGGAGGAATCAGTAATTCGGCTTCTCAAGCCCTGTTTATCTATCGACTCACGTAATTTTGGATCTATTCTCAGGCAAACTCTCAGATATTCGAACAACGGTCAAAGAACGTGAAAATGATTGTTTCGGGAAACGTGCTGTGAAAACAATACTTAAATGATGTATAGCACTCAAGAGTCAAAGAGATAGAACGTTTCAGCGACAGGGATTCACGAACACAATGTAATGTAGCGCCAGCACTGTTGGTGGAATACCAATCGAATGGGCCACGTGACTTCAAGTTAGTGTCAAGAGCTAGTATATAGATAACTATACAAGAAACCACTTCGTGGCTCATTGCATTCAGACAATCGCTTCGGAAGTAAATTGCACAATTGACGCAATATACCTTATAGTTCATAGAACTCACTTTACTTGAACTACGCCTTAACTGAAATTGTCACTCTTCATTAAATATTCTTTTTAATTCTTAACTATTAAAAGATATTCATCAATTATTTTCTAAGGCACCCAGGAAGTGGAGAAAGAAGTCTTTAAAAAAGCGGAAATAAGTGGTTCAATTTGTAATGGCTCATGGTTGATGGAGGCAGGCGAGTAATTACTGAAAAAGGCCCCTGGTCATAATACTGCGAAACACTTAAACTTAAAACGAAGAAGAGCTTAAAAAGAACAAGACACCCAATTGTAAGAAATTCCGTTTCGCGGAGCGGCAACTTTCTTCTGCTGCGCATTTCCGGTCCCGGAAGCACCAAAATAGCGTGTCTTTTTCAAACGATCCGAAACCTCCTTCATTCATAATCTCGTGTATATATGTATATACATGCGTGCGATGAAAGCAAGCAGCGTGCTTCTGTTTATGTTGTTTTGACATAAAAAAAAAACGTTCAATGCAGCGTAAGAAAAGCCTCGGCAGGAAAGAGCGATCCTTTTCACGCACGATGAATGACGGATATTGAAATTCGAAACTCATATATTTCTGTTACTAGAAATTCAGTATATATACGTATTTAGAAAATTGCATTTGTCAAATTGGAAACAATTAGGATTATTTCCAATTAAACTACAATGGATTATAAGTTTATCCAACAAAATGTTTTTACCGAATGAAATATGTTGATTTGTCTTTTGGAGTACCGTGTTTTCTAAACAGGGAAGGTGAAATTCTTCAGCACCCAGTGATTTTTGGTTCGTAAAGAATTCAATCCGTTTTTCACGTGACCTTTATCTCACGCTCTAATTGCATTATACAGAGGGGCGATCAATCGCTATCTAAATCAGATGAGTCACTGCATCAGCATGGCATTATCAGGAGAATGTTTTCCATATTTAGATGAAGCTATTGTTTTGATAATTCGAAGCATTCCATGTTTCGAATTATCATCTGCAATCATATACCAGAAGTTTGGAACGTTCAAATGAACGAAATATTTTTCGCGGATTCTACTTTATCCAAAAATATTCTTTCAATTAAAAATAATAATATAGACATTACAAGTTTCTTTCATACAGAATTATTTTCGATGCAAATGAATAAATACTATAAATTGTTTCTAGTTTAACATACAATAAATACAAAATTTCGTTCATTTGAACGTTCAGAACTTTTCTATCATCTGCAATCATTGATATCTGACGCTCGGAACACGAGTCTTTTACGATAATTCTCTGTGAATGCAATTGCTGCGCCGGGAAACGACGTAGAACGTACTTTATTACCGTTCTTCTCAATTATCTAAATTATTGTTAACAAGCGTGATGTTCTACAGACTCCTGAAAAAAGTCGCACTCGCAGCGGAAACTGATCAGCATTCGCCGGAGGACACCGGAAATGCAGACACGTAACCGCTCTCTGTTCCCGAATGCATTGTTGATGCGTGAATTACGATTCGCGATTGTTGGTCCAACTTTTATTGAGAGTAATTTAACCATGATAAAAGCCTTCAAGACTCAAATATTTAGTTCAAATTAGAAAATTTAAACTCCCTTTTTATCTACTTTTTTGTAAATTTGTTATAAGGAAACTCGTACATGATTTCTGAGCAGTCATTTATTTTCAATTACCACCTTCTACGAAGAACGGATTTTAAATAAAGAGAATCTGGAACATGTGAGGAAAAAAAGTAGGCCAAACGCAAGATGCTTGGTATTACAAAGTAAAAGATATAGCATGCGATAAGAGTATGCAATTTATCATTTAAATTAATTCAATGGAAAACAATTTCATATTGTAATCAATTGTGCATTGAATAGATTATTGGTACTAATCTTCAATTTATCAGCTGGCCAGTTATTAATTTTATTGTGCAACAATGAAATAGATGCGTTTATGAAAATGTGAGAACCTTACAAGAAATACGCAACCTATTTTTATATTTTCAAGGAATGTGGTGCTGAATTATTGTTTTGTAGTATGTGAGACTTGAATATCGTTTTACGGGTAAAGTTTATCAAGCGGCAAGGTTAATGGGTGATTCTCACCGCGATAGGAAGCTAGCTTGCAGGTGCAACGATTGGTTTGCTCAGTGGCGTAACATATATGTATAATACATAACAAACCCCTGGATACCATAAGGTACATACTGTATGTAATTCCTAAGTACGTCTCTAAATATAAAATGGTTTAAAAATTATGTATTATAATAAATGCTGATCGCAGCAGAAACGACTTTACCAGTACCAGTAACTAGGGAAAGAAATTCCCATCAAACATATCTTCCTAAGTAATTTTCCTTCTTTATTATCTCCAGCTATGCGCCCTAAACCAAGTGAGAATTTCCTGGATATACGGTTAAGGAATTTATTCATTTAAATCAGTGGCAAATTCTTTTATTAAAAAGAAATGATTTAAAAAAGTTATGTATAGAATCAACCTTATTAATAAGAAATCATTAAAAGATTTAGAAACTTTCAAGTCTAAAGACGAAACTCGACATTCAATATAAAGATGGATCAAGTACAGGATTTCCTCATTAAAAATTATCTTCATTTTTTATCATTCTCGTATTCAACATATTTTCACGTGTTAAAATTTAGAAGTAAACGAAGTACTTGTTCATATTGAAATGAATAGATCATAAACATTATGAATAATAGGTTCTGTAAAATGAAATACCGTTATAGAAAAGCAAGTACCCATAGGAAAGAAGTTTTTAGACACTAGACTGTTTCTTAAAAAAAATAAGGAAAACGTCGTAATAAATCGAATAAAGATCACATCGCATGCGAGAATTCTTGATGCATCTTGCACTAAATGTGCTGCTAATTTCATAGTTTTTTTTTTCATGGAAAGGCATCTCCGAAAAAAAGATGACTCGCGTGTTGGGCAATAAGGTGCAGCAAAATGCAGTTCCTTTACTCATTACGAATCGGATGGTATAATAACCTCCCGCCGTTATTATCCCCATCGTTATCTCAATCACAAACTTGATAGGTGAGCGTTTATAATATCGATGGTCTGGAACAACCATCAGTAAAGAGATTTTCTCTCAGGATGCAATCAGTGATATCAGTTTTCTGTAAAGTCTTGATAATATTATAATTTATCAGTGAAAGATATAAACAGCATGATGGATTTTATAATGCTAATTTTATTATTAATTTAGAAATGAAAGAATTTCGACTGAGTCAAATTTGCTACGCAATTGCATAATTGAATCATCGTTTGAAGTCATGTGTCCCGCATGAAAAATAAGCTGAGGAGATTAATAGTGATATAAATATAAATATTCCATTTCAAAGTCTTGCGCAATAACTCTCTCTATGCTTGAACTAATCTTACTCCAAACCAAATGACAAGGAAAAAAAAGAAGATGAAATAAAATTGACGAGAGGGCTCAGCGAACGGACAAAAGTAAATTACTGCTAATGGATTCGAGCTTTGACTAGTGCCACAAAAATAAAATGATTTCTTTATACTAATATCCAAAAGTGTACACCGAAAAACCAAAGAAAATAAAATAAGCGATGAATTGGTAACCACGTGCACCTTCAGTTTGATAAAAATAATACTGTCGTATGTCACGGTGTGGGGAGATGCATAACCGCGTAATAATCGTTAATTAAGCACAAATGACTGGGATATTACTGTTTGAGACAACGGTATTTAAACTCGGCACGAATCCTTATTTGTACACGCTCTCAAATAGCAACCCGGTGTAAACTCCCTGCTGAGAGTGCGTTCAGAAAGTAAAAGTCGATGCTAATGTTGGGCATGTTTACGTCCCTCTAAATATGACATAAACAGAATCGGTACAAGGAGAGTACTCCGGCAGAAACATTAATATGCCGATTGTTTTACGTTCGCTCATATAATACATCCTTCGTAATAACTGCGCGCTTGCAACTTGTAACTCCTCCCAAAACTTGAATTCCTCGACTCAAATATAACCGAGGTTATATAGTTCACCTTTCCTTCAAATGAGTCACTCATGTAAATCCACTCTCGTGCAATTGCCAAAACCTATACTAACAATCCTTTCTAAAAAAAAAGTGGTGTAACAAAATAGTAGGTATTCCATCTTACTAAAAATCAATTGAACCACCAATTAAACCAAAACAAATAAATGTTAATATATATATTTCTTTGTTTCCAAAGTAGCGTTATAAAATTGTTGAATTTGTTATCCTAACTAATTGGAATGCAACCCCTGAATGAAAATCCTTAATAAAATGCAAAACCTTGAGCGTGTAACGAGAGATTTAAGATTTTCATCAAATTTTCAATGATAATCGTGCAGCTGAACTTGATAGTTGAACGTAAGTTCTCGATTTGGCTCGGTACTTATGTAGTTCATGTGTGTAAAAAATCTGTGTACGCAAGTACTTTTACGTCACATTTATACTAACGGATGAAATATCATATCTCGAGGCCACGGTCCGGCAAAGTTAATATCGAGTATCGAGGGTTAGGCCCGATTCCCATAACGACGAATGTTATGTGATAGGACCTGGAACAGGCGAAGCGATGGGAGAGTGTAATCTCGCCTTTTTAAAAATAGCAAGGACGGTAGTAATTATCGTCGACTGGAATTAACTTCGACTAATGCGATGAAGTACTGCGCTTACTAGGCGGTTGATTAAAAAATCCATTTTAAAATACCACTCGCACCGTGGACTCTACCTTTCCCATTAAATTCATCTTTAATAATAACCCGCATAATTATTAATTACAGATTCAAAACATTCCTTTGAGCTTCACAGACATGATTTTTTATCCAATGAAAAAAGTTAATTGACGAACACCTTTCAACTAACGTTTATTCACTAAGGATTGTCGGTATTTTAATCGGCAACTGAAAAAGAGTTTTTGGATTTGAAGATAGAATATGTACTTTAATGAAATATTATTACTTTCCCAGCCAGTCAACTTCCGCGACATTAAAACCCTCACGAGCAGTGGAATTGAAATATAATATATAATAGCAATAATAATTCGTTCGTATTACCATCTGATGTAAATCGAAATGGTAAAAGGCGAGGCTCACCTCAATAGAAGTTGCGCAGTCAAACATTGATGCAACAGTCTTCACAGGTGAGTAACATTTGCAACGTGAAATTAGGCTTTACGTCAAGTTCATGAATTTACATCTTTAAAAAATGTACCTTTTTGAAAAAATTTACCTTTTTCTAAAAATGTATGCTAAGTTGAAATGATAAAAAAAAGTTCAGTTTTTTATAGTTAAAACGTCAGACAGAAACTACAACTTTTTGTGTAAAAGTATAAATGAGAATAAATAGTGGTACATAATAACTAATTTCCCAAGAACTCAACTCCAGCCCTAATTAAAATCTTGCAGAAAGAAAAATAACTGAGTCGTCGTAAATACAGTGATTAATTATACATAGCGAGATTAGCATGTTATTCGTTTGAGTAATCTTGAATTATTCGCATGAGTTTGGTGCCTAACAAGACACGTGTTTTTCATGCGGAAAAGTCGAGACATTTTCACGGGCAATAGAAATGTTATTTACACCTGCGCAGAGAAGCAAATAGCCCGAAGCACGCGACTAATTGCACGTGCGAAGTGTGCGCATTAATTACTGTTAGCGGACCAATTATAACGCTCGAGATGGAATATAAAAATAATAAAATAACGATAATTCTAATGATAACGATAATAATGGAACAGTAGTTATACTCGCGGTTTTCCCACGCTCTTAAAGTCAAAGAGGAATCTCAGGCTTTTCTCGAAGGAGTTCAAGTGATGAGTGGGTGGTTGGGGGTGGGGATTACTGAAGCTGGCGGGGGCGTTTATAGAAACAAGATAAAGTTCCTGAACCAATCTCTCCTTGTGATTCTAATGTTCTCATAATTCAATTCTCCTAATTAAAAAAAATTAGTTTTAATTAATTTTAACTTTAACTTTCTTGCAATTAAACCTCATTTTGATAAAAAACCAATCACGTTTTATAGAGTTTGAAAACGAAAGGAATTCCATCACACGCAAGAAAATTCTTTAAAGACACTTTATTATTCATAAATATTTCATTTGTCTCAATATTAACAACTTTTGTTCGGATTTCTCTCATTTGTAACTCGCTCGAGAATCCTTCAAGGAAGACACGTACTTTCTAGTAATTAAGGCATTGTTTACGTAATTATTGTAAATAAGAACAGCTAGAAAAGTATAAGTCTTCTCTCGGAAGTGTAACGACAATAATTTTAAATGAGCTAATAAAGTGTCGATGACTCACTTAGTAGAAAAAATAATTACATATTTCATTAGACTTCAGAATCAGAATCAACTGATTATAAAACAATTGCAATTTCTTGATCTTTAATTAGACTCATTAATAATTAGCTGAAGAAGTAAGTGATTATTCTCTATACTTACTGCATATTTTCGCAAGCCCTTTATTACACGAAAAGAGAGCGAACGGTGTGACAATAGCGGAAGCATTTGATTAATAGTAGTGTTTGTTCATTAACGAGCACTAGAATCCACGAGAGACTTTGCAAGTTACCTACTTGTCCACGACTCTGGAATAATTATCATCCTGCAAAACGATAGTCGACTAAATCATTATCGCGTCTAAGAGAATGAGCATTTTCTTCATACTCTTGCTTCAATTATTCACAATATTTATTAAATTCATCGTTCACCACTGGGGCTTTTCTGGGGCTGATTCAAAATTTACCTCAGTGAAATGAATATCACGTGCACTTTTTCTGAAGGACATGCGGCTCTCGAAGGTTTGTTAGAAAGTGAAGTAATCGATGAGTCACTGACGAGTCTATGATTTACGATTATCACAATAATCAAGCCGTTGGATCGACCATAAAAAGTGTCGTTCTCAATAATAGTACCGAAACTAGGAATTTTTTCCCGAATAGACAGCCACAACAGTTGCGACAATGCATTGCACGGTCTTATAACCAAGACCCAAAGATTGGTTCACTGACTTCGAAGCTCTTACATTTACGTTTATGTAATATTGTAATAATATTGTAAATAATCGCTAAGGCAAAACGATCTCTTCATAGTGTAAATTATAATGCTCGTTTAAGAAGCCTGATCCTCGCACTGCACGAGAAAACATTAATTTCATACTTTTATGCTAGACACATGTAACCTGCGATACGCGCCTTTCACCTTCCGTAAAATATAGTTCGATCTGCGAGTTATGCCTCTGATTTTATCGCCACACCATTAGCATCTGAGCTTTTTTTCAAGACTAGGATTGAAATGGATACGTAGGCGTTTCTACTGATGAAAAATCTCTTTAACTGTGGGATTAAATCGTCTATATAGAGATTTCTTTAGGAGCGGAAGAATGATTTGCAATAGAATTCTTTGTAAGAATTTTAAAGAACAGTTAATTGTCACTATCGAGTGAAATGGAATGGGGAATATTCACACTTTCACAGCAGCACGACAAAAAGTCATTTAAACGCATCTAACATTTCAGATAACGGAATGAGGAAAATTAGAACTTTCTTCTCATGATTCCTGTTACCAACATTTCGAGACTACAAGGAAATTTATTTTTAATCTAGTATAATATAATAACCGAGAGGAACAGAAATTGTTCTTCCCAACTACAAACGATCTTTCTCGTCTTCTGTCTCTTTTACATGTTGGATAACGATGTGAAATTTGCATAGAAATGCACACAAAGCTGTTTTACTATTGAATTCTCGCGCGAGTAAGCACGAGATCCTACAACACTCATTAGTCTCAGACTATATCAAGCTGATGAGTTTACGGTCGACTGTTTTGGCCGTGGACTTTGCACATGCTAATCTTAAATTCGACCTCGAGAACATGACAGTTTTCGTCAATTGTCATAAAAAAAATTATATATGTTTCATTATTATATACTTTATAAAAATATTCTTTTTATTTAATCTTTTACTTTAAAACACACAGAAAAAGAAGGTCTGGTTTTGTTTACAGTTTAAGTCAGCTTTTAGGCTTAACGCTAAATTTAGTCCCTTCTCTTAGTTTTAAGACTAAGAAGTCTTAAGACTAAGTCTTAAAACAAAATTAAGAAGCGACTAAATTTAGCGTTAAGTCTAAAAACTGTCTTAAATTGGAAACGAAACCAGAACTTTTTTTTGTGTATACACGTTGCCTAAATTTACATAAGTTATTTAATAGCTGTCAAGCATTAAGTACGTAATCTTAGGCACAAAAACTTGGTTCCCAACTCTTGAGCCAAATACAATTTACAAAACGACCGAGAGATGAAATAACTAGATTTTACTCTGCTGTCGAAAGAGCATTAATTATTTTCTGTTTTCTGTTAACCTCTACAATGGGATGCCGTGGAGATTGTTTTATCTGACTTTTTTTGTCGCGAAATCTCTATTGTAGTCTTATACGGACAGCATGTGCGAGACCGTTGTAATTTCTCAAGAAAAACCTGGAAACGAAGTGAAAGCCCTTCTTGACAATTATTATACTTTTACATGTACGCATACAGAAGCATTCAGATCTACACGCTATATTCTCAGTTCTCCACATAAATGATCCTTGCATCCGACTTCAGTGATTTTACTCATTTTGATTCTGTGAATTAATTTCCTGGTGTGTAAAACTGCACACTTTATTCTTGTTTTTTTTCTCACCTATTTTGTTTTATTCTGTCTATACGAATTTTTAATTAAAGGTTTTTGAAAAGGAGAGATTTTAAAACTATGGGAGACACTTCACTAATGGGAGATCCCGCATCGCGATTTAATGTCACAAAGTGTGACAATACCAAAGAAAGTCCCGGCAATTGTTTGCTGTTCTCATACCAAAAAAATAGGGATCGTGCAAAGAAAATAAAAAGAAACCGACAAGCAACCTCGATGTCAATTAAAGCGTAACGTCCCCGTTTGAAATTCCGTTGCGAAAAGTCAAACGAGCATGAAATCTTGTTTCTTCGATTGCCATTTTGCCTGTCGAACCACCACAATTGCGCAATTCTTCGATTGTCCTTTTCCTAGAGTTTCTCGCTCGACACCATTAATTGTCGTTCGTTCTTCGCTTGACGAAGATTAGGAGCTTCCGCGTATCTTACTATTTTATCCTCTTCTAAAGGTTTTACTTCTTTAGAAGATGAGGTCAAAGGTCAATTTTAATTAAAACTCGCTCCGAGAGAATATCTTTACAGCATTTTATTCTTCAATGTTTGTTTCTTGCATAATTTTTAAAATGCATGAGACCGGAGTTCCTAATTGAATACCCAACAAAAATCACGGATAAGCAGTCCTGAAAGGCAGAAGAATCAACGACCTTGTCTGCGTTCATTGTATCCACCCTTTTCGCACGAAGATTTCCAGATTTCTGGAGAAAGAGCGAGAAAAAGTAAAAGAAAAGAAATAAAGAGATAAAATAAAAAACAATGGAGACAAGAAGAATAAAGAAGTCCACGGCGCAGGACGACACGTTCGTCCTGACAAGGTCGAGTTCACAATCAGAGAAGCTTAACCGGATTCTTATTCTCTTTCCCACTCGTGATTTTATCTTACTCGAACCGCCAAACTCACAGTGAAAATGAAAATGTTAAAAATAAAGCAAAAAAGTGAAATGAAAAAGATTTATTCACGAGACACGAGCTGTGCCAACTGGTCAAATTCCTTGTCGCAAAAAACACGTCCTTCACTGTTACATATATTTAGCTAAGACGTCAAGGAAAGAGGGCTTCACACTGTGTCTATACGGATTCTTAGAATTCGGAGATTATAACTTCTACAGATTTTTTTTTTCAATTTTGTTTTTTATGAATAAATCATAGGCTGAACTTCTTTTAAGAAAAGCATGAAAAAAATTATCACACTCGACTGAAATATACATAAGCCTTAAGATGAAGAGGAAACAATTTATCAGGAGAAGCTAATGGATTTTAAAATCTTTAGTATGAAATCAAGTCTAAACTTCAAGCTTTATCCCTTTTAAATTTCTTTAGTATGTTCGCTATGTGAGAGAAAAAAATTAATTACACTTTCAACGAGAACTAAATAGGATTTAAATAAATTCAAAATAATAGATGTTTCTCCAAATATTCATGTGGAGTTTTATTGATTCCGTCGAGAAAAAATGGAAAACTCGTTAATACAAAGAAACAAAAGGAATTATTAATAAAAGAGGAAGAACAGGAGGATAAATGAATGACTGTGAAGTGTCTAAAAATGAGTGAAGGCATGTAAAGAAACTGAAGGAAAAATATAAGTAAAGTGGCACCTTGTAGAACCCGGAAGATGCAGTAGCAGTATGGATGATCCATCAAACACGATCAATGATCGGCATTATAACGCGCTCGAACATGCACATAACATGAGCATACCAATACCAACTGATCTTCCATGCGAAGTTAATGCAGAACATGTCGTGCACCTTTGTAAGTTTGCATCGCAGATCGTTGAACTGCTGAAGCGGATCAAACATTATGGTACATTAAACCTCAAGGCAATACATAATGTATATATAGAATATGTATACTTTCATTGTACAATTCTACTTTGATTATGCAACGCAAATACCAACACGAAATTAGGAACACGACTCATAGAAAACCGCCAAGGACGCAGACTTATTTTGGAATAAAAAACTGCAGCCTGTCATTATGTCACATTCCAATTATCAAGTCAGAAATAATAGAAATCTCATTTGTCAAAGCGATTATAGATTGTGGAATACTTTTAAAAGCTTTTGTAATCTCTCAGAGAAATTTATAATTGATATGTACTTTATCCATTTTTTTATATCGGTTTTAAAAGATTAAACCTCGTTTTGTAAATAAAAAAAAAGATCTTGACCATTGACATACTGCTGTGAGAGCATTGAACTTCGACCGAGTAAACACGTGATTATATGTTAGCGAATGCGGAGGTAAAATCATGCCAAACAGTCATTCATGATTACGGCACGATCGCGCTATTAATATTCGATAAACATCAAGGATGCACTTTGTAGGATCCAAACTCCAAAGTGGAAAGAATTTTAGATCAGTAGAAATTCAGAGCATTGGAATATGTAGTTAACAAAATTGAAAGCTAACAAAAAAAGGTCTCGCCTTCTTTGGCAAAGATCCAAAAAACGAAAGTCGAAAGTTTGAATGTTTAATAAAGATTAAAAAAAGATTGAAAGTAGGATTATTTTCAATAAGAAAAACTCATACACATATAACTAACATGCACAAAAAACTTACAATCAATTCCAATCTAATCTAATAAAACTGATCATAGGTAAATAAAGCTTTGGAACTACCTTATTATAATATTTACTTTAAAAAAAAGTAAAGAAAATACATGTGTGTATGAAGTACTAGAAGATAAAATGAGATATGTTATGAAATTTGAAATGGAAGAAAGCATATATGTGAACGGTAAAGAGATTGAAATAGTGAATATGAAATTCAATTACGTGTTAAATTATTCGGAAACAAGAGCCGTCATCAGTATAGTACTTCTGATGTTTTATGTAGGTTTCTAATGTCCGACCATGACTCTGAAAATCCAGTGGTCCCGTTATCAAGCCTTGTATGGACTAAATGAGGATTACAAGGTAACGATTCGCTGAATCTATAGGTATAAGGAGATAGGTCTGCACTTTGCAGCTTCTCGAAGAATGTCGACTAGACATTGCGATGCGGATAAGTCAGTTCGCGGTCCACCTAGCCGGGTCTTCTCGGGAAGATTGTCGCTTACAATTTTCAACAACAAGGTTCTTAGTGTCTCTTGTCTCACCGGCTCCTTTAATGGAAAGATTAAATTCCTCAGTGCCGTTCTAGCGACGTGGTCGCTCAACTAGAGCGTCGATAACAAGGTCAACAAAAGGGTTCCTGACCAAGAAACACAAGAGTTATTATACCGAACTTGGATCTCTATTCTTTCAAATTGAATGCATCCAAATCCGGATCCTCTGAGAGGATATAAATTACATCAAATTGTTCTCCAAGTTGAATGCAATCAAGTTTCGATGGTGTCAAGTATAAAAGTAAAAAACTTCCAATCGAAGGGATATGATATAATATATAGAGACAGCGGAAAGAAACTGCTTTTGCTTGAGATAATGCACTTCATAGATCTCGTGTCTCTCAGCAATTTTGCAGCTCTATGAAATGTAAATGTGCATAAATCATTGTTCACTCCTTTCGGGGAGGATTTTCACTCCCATAAAGACGCACTCATCGTTAGCCTAGAAACCGCGAAAAAGTAACAACTATCATGCGAATCACGAGGTAGACAGAAAACTGGCACCGGAACCATAAAGTAAATGTTCGCGGTTCGTTCAGGCATAAACTAAAAGGTTCACTGCACGCGGTTCTCGTCAAGTCAACGAGTTGGCATAACTCGTTGTCAACGGCTCGAAAATAGCGAAGAACACTCTTAGAAATGTTTGTGATTTTACCACATTTTTACTATAAAAATGTATAGTAAATGTGTGGTTTCATCTTTTTTATCACTTTGGGGTAATGTCTAAACTAAAAATACCAAAAAATCAAAGACTGCGGTAACATCAATTAACATAAAATATAATCAGGTGTTCGTAAGAGAGTGAATCATTAAAATGTCGAATCCTTCTATATATGATAAGCTTTCACTCGTTGATCACTCCTAGTAAAAAGCTGGGGACCAGAGTTATAAAAAGAGAATAGACAATTCCGTGGGTCAGGGGTTAAGTGAACCGGGGCTTAAAAACGAAAACTATGCGGAGCAACGCGTGTTAGTCTTTCTCAGTACCTCGCCTTAGCTTATCCAATTATATCGTAAATCATTTCAACAGGGCGTGTTCCGTGGCAACGAGAGGAAGAATCAACAGCGAGAGTGTTCGCCTGGGAATTTGCTTTGGTAACGCAATGGTCCCTGTGCGATTAGCTTACGCCTTATGCCAACATGTAAGCACCTGCATTTGTAGATTTTATTAAGTCACTATCTAACGCCTTGCTTTTTAATCTTTAGGGTTAGACGGTGAAACAGAGACGGATGTAGACAGGTCAGAGGCGTGTTGGTATAAACCTCCTCTTTGTTCGACTAGCTCATTCATAAACTCCAATTCGCTGCAAGGGGCGCGATAAATTTATTGGTGAAGGTATAGTCGTGAAAAATGTGTTATCTGAATGCGAGAGACGACGTTAACTCACTCGCAAACTTATTTCCTGAGAGAGTTAAAATTAATTTAGAGAGATAAAGTGATCAGGGAACTGTACTTCATTTGTGAATTATGAAGAATCTTGATATGTTCTGAATTGCTCGTTTTACGAATGTAGCTATTGATAAGATTACATCCATTTCATGCATTTGCCTGAGTTAATTTTCTATGCTGGATTTTAATTAACACACAAACTTGACAACAAAAGTCAACTCCCATATTTAACATCTGAATAAAAATTCTACTACAGGAAATAAGTCCACATGGGGATGCAAAAAATGTATGTGTATCTTAATTAGTCAACTGTACTACTTCCTTTGGTTATTATACTATTACAGAATGATGTAGACTTTTTATTCCACAAGTTCAACGCTACCGACAAGCAGGCCACGTCTGGGGAGTTTTTTTTACACGATGATGAGGCAACATAGCTGTTCACATATCAGACGAGGGCAAAAATGATCAAAGGTACTAACCCTATGAGTTTCTAACGAACCATATCTAATCGTTCAAGTACGACGCGCGTAAATATACGGGCTTGATAAAAAAAAGAGCGGGTACTATCATGAAAGTCGTTTACAAATTTGAAATACACTTTTTCGTTAATTTTCTGTAAATTCCCTTAGATTTTTTAATTTACGACAGCTATTAAATATTTCTGTATTGAAGATTATTTTAATAGAAGATGTTGATCAATCAGATTCATATGTTTTATAAGTTTATAGTGAGGGTAAAAAAATGATCGAAGGGAATCAAGGCACGGTTAAGTTGATTAGCAGATGCTTTGATCCAATAAGAATAATGCAATTATGATTGAGGAACATTTGGCACTAAGCGGATTCAGAAATTGCCTGCGGACTTTTAGATTATAAAAATTAGCTTACTTCGGTCTCTAACCCTTGCTAAACCCTTTTTCTATATAATCTAAATTATTGTTATAATTTTATAGTTGAAATTGTTGCGGTATTTCTATAGGTCTTAAAATATGTTCTATTAAATGACAAAATGGTACTGAGAAAATTACAAGGACTCAATTTGCAGCTAGTAAATAGGAGATACTGAGTATATAAGATATTTCGTCACTTGATAAGGGGCGATTAATAAGTAACTTGGAGAGATTATTGCTAAATTTGATTAATCTGATAGCGCGGGTCTTTCGAAACGAGACTATCAAAGCCTCAAGAGAGATAATATTGCATCGCGATTCTTGAATTATTTCCCCTTCCCTTTTAAATACCAACGGGAGGTCCAAGAGTCTAGGGAAGTATGGAACCCAATGTTCTATGCGGATGCATTTCAGGATAAGTGCTCAGGTGGCTTGCTTCGGACGAGTTTGTATCGTAATGTTCGAGGTTGGCTTGCAGCATCCGCAGAACTGTTCAAGCCGAAGGATCGATAACATTGCGGCAACATGCACTTCGTATTATAAAAGATCATCGAACTCACGGCCTCAAGACCAGCAACTCTAGGCGAAAAAGAAATCAGATTTTCCATTAATATATAAGGGGAACCTTCATTACAAAACGTGATCCAACATTTTCTCCAAATTCAAGAATTTCTTTTTCAAGAATAATCAGGGTGACCATCTTAATCGTTTATCAAATGGCTTTTGATATTGCATTGATCACGAAAGTCAGTTTAAATAAAAGTAATGTTATTAGAAGGTCTTCCAAGTGCTATAAGGTTTCGATGTCATTTTTCATTCACATCTTGTACATAACACAATATTACTACTTAAACCCGAGCTTAAAGCTTTTCAAGACTGAAGTATAAAGCAAATTGAAGACCTCGAGGCGAGTGAAAATTAAAATTGCACGCGCCTTAAGTTTAGAAGAAGCGTTGTTTTTTCCGTTAGAAAAATTGTGGTTGGCGACAATAGTTTTAAAGTTAAGGAACTTGTTTTGTAATCCCTCGTATTCGCATTAAGCGGCTCGTTGTGACATGGTCAGTGATTTGCTTCCTGATCCCACCCAACGGTTTCTGCATTTTAAAACGCAAATACAGTTTTACCCCCGAGGATTGTTTGCGCACCAGGAAGCACCCTTATCGACTGCCTCGAAACCTTTTCGCAGTTTATGTTATCTGGCTGTGTATAATTAGTTACTTCGCCAACTACCACGCTAAATGTTGCACTACGAAGAGATCAGAAATTCCGATGCTTGGAATTTTCCCAGAAGGCGCGTTCAAAGAAAGATATGGCAAGATTTGCGAATTATGCATGCGTGATGAATTTATTAATCAGACATTCTCTCCCGGAATACTTTTTTATCAACACTTAACAATTTGCTGAAGATAAATCTTTACTGCGAATCTGTGTTGAATAAAAATAAAGGAGATGAGAAAATCAGTGAAAGAAAATTAATATTTATCATGGAAATTAACTCGCCATTCATTCTTTAGATTAAATCGATTCGTCTTAATTTTGAAAGCAATGTGTACCAGAAGTTTTGAATTTTTTTTAGTTTAGAATAAAATTAATACAAAAATTCGTTCATTTGAACTTTCCGCACTTTTCAGTTATGAGGCATGTAAGATTTGCAATGAGTGTCAAAAAGAGAGTAAAAAACGAAAGTTAGGACATCATTTTCTCAAAGACAATGGAATATTTCACGGAGTTGTTACGTATATGTGTTAGGTCGTAGTATTTGTTCAAAAAGGCATGATGACTTGAACAGCACGTAACATAAATTCGGCTAAACTTAAATGTAAGGACCCGTAGGTACCGTGTCCGATAATAATTACAGGAGGGTCTGAAGCGGATTTCCGCCCGACAAAACAGAGTTACACTGCTCAAATAGATACACTGGTACACGCGTACCTATGTCTCCTCACGTGAACGTAAACATATATTTTCACAAAGTGAAATGTGAGGTTTCTCGAAAATTCGTGTTAATTATTTTATATCAACTTCCGTCTATCGAATTAATTTGGCTTTGATTGCGATATAAAATAAAACTTACGCTGGAAAGAAAATATTATTCTTTCATTATTTCAAGGACATGAAGTTGAAACTATTATAGCTGCTACTTTTTACATGCCAAGAATTTTAAGGGATTCTAGAAGACTTTAAAAGATTTTTAAAAATTGAAGATATTTCAAGACATGTAGAATTATTTTCAAGAATTTCAAAAGCTTTCAATTATTAATTCTAATAATCAAATTGAATCATTTTCTTTGTTTACAGAGCAATTCTCTTCACTCTTTAGCAAATCGCCAGGTGTGAAACTCTTCTTTTCGAACCTAAGCTTCAAATAAACATTAGAGCACGAGTAAGGGGACTGGAACGAAAACCCATATACCTTGCCATATATCCTCCCTTCTCTTTTATACACTAGTGAAATCGCAGGACAACAAAGAAGAGGGCAGACGCCTTGTTTAGAAGTGTGGGGTGAAAAAGAACCAAGAACATCTTGAATTCTGAAACGAAGAAGATACCTACAATTTTCAGGATGCAGAAGAGGGACCAGGTGCATCATCTGGTTTCCAGATTTAATTCCAGATCTATGCACTTCTGGTCTTGAACTTTAGAGGCCTTGAGTAGAGACCAGTTACTCAGGAAAGAGAGTGACATGTCTGAATTACGAGTTCTCGTCAGACGAACCGAAAAGGCATTTACTGGCTTTTCAGTCATTGTCGACCTCCAAGAAGAAACGGAAATGTGGTCAGTCGCCTCTAGAATAAATAATTGCGATTCTACATGGTCTTTGTTCAAATAATTACGCCTGCAAAACAGAGGCTGAGAACTATTCATATGCGCGTTCTAAACTTATTATAAAAAATCCTGGTATAAAAAACATAATTCGTAAGCTTCACTGATTAGAATTTCCCTATAGAATCAACTCTTCGACTTTTATGCAACTTTTTGTAGGAACAAAAACTTGTTTCTTTAAAAGAATATTTTCTATTTCGATCAAAATTCTGTAGGTATAGTTTTCGTAAATTTATCTCATAAATCTGGTATTAGAGAGACGTTTTTCGGAAAGTTTTCACACCGAAAATATCTTGAGTATTTCTTTTGGACCTGAGGCCAACGACCGATAATGTTTGGTGGCGAAGATACACAAATTTTCCGAGAGCCATCCGAAACGATTATGCGCCCGAGGATCGTAAGCTAAGTGGATTTAAAAATAAAAAAAAATGAACTATTTCGTTAACTTCGGAGCCCTAGCGAGAGAATTATTAGTCGCTAGTCGCTTGCTTGCGGATTTTAAGACGATGTAAGACAAAACAGAGATTTGCGAATATGCCTCATGATTTCAGTGAAGCTGCATTTATGTGAGAGGGTGAAGACAAATAAATTGTGTTGTTTACTACTCTGAATATAACTTATTTCTCAAAAATGATTTCAATTATTTTCACAAATAACAAAGAAAATTTTATAATTTTAAGACTGATCTTTAAAAATACAAATAAAGATCGAATAACTGTCGAGACGCTAAAGAAAAGCACCGCAGCAACACACTTCATCCAATAAATTTAACAAAAAATATTTTTAAATAGACCGAAAATCTCTAAAGTAGTGAAAAACGATAAATTATTCGAAATCCAGTGTCTGTGGATGAACTGTAAGAAATGTACTGTTAATGAGGCAGAGATGATGAAAAAGTTCTAGAATCTTAGGTCTTGGGTTCAATATCGTTAGAGATCTTAAGAAATCTTTAGAGATATTTTAAGGTCTTCAAACTAAGTGTACTAAATCGCAACGACGCCTTTTAATCTCTTTCAAAACTCGACACCGACTTTTCAGAGTGCCTATCTTGAAGTTGTAATCTTGTAAACGGCAGTTTTAGATTTACAACCAGAACTTGTAATAGAAATCTCACCTTGCGAAGTATTTCCAGCTCCTTAGCATCCGAGGAATTAGTCGTCACCTGGAAGAGGAAATGATTTCTATAATTAATACCCGTTTCAAACAGATTCACTTAAAGACTATACAACATTATGTACTTGTTAAATTGTTTTCAACTTTCCAACGATGTACAACTGAATTATTTACAGACTAAAATTTTAATGATTTTAAAGTTAATATATTCATTTTTAATGGTTTTGCGTTCAAGTTACAAAGAGAAGGATTTTACTTTTCACTTTAAAAAAAAAAAGTATAACCTGGTATAACTAATGGGATAATTCATTGGATTGAAGAAAAGATACAGTAAACAACTTGCCATAGTCATTAAACTTAAGAATCCTGTTGCAGAAAAAATAATTGTAATATTCTATTGTCTTGTGACAATCGTAAAGGAAGAATAACAGTAATTAACAAGGAAGCAGACTCCTTTTTATATAAAACTCAGTAGTTAAATGTATATCTGTGGATTATAGTGCGTAATCTCATGATATTTGCCTACGTGACCTGAAATTTTCTTCACCTAACTAAATACAAAATAAACTTCTTAATGTCGGATTAAGTTCAATTTTTCATTCCCAAATTTCTATAAAAATTGAACTTATTTGAAGTTGACAAGTTTCGAACTCTACCAATTAAAAAATACAAAGCTGAAAATATTTTAGGAATGCAGTAAAGAAATGTTCTTGAACTTTTACACAAATAATTGTATCTTTCCCTAAATAACAGAATTGCCTCCAATTTGGGGAATTCCGGTGAAAACCGGAATTCCCCGAATTGATTTATGATTTCGCGCGGAAGAGGGACTTTCAATGCGAACTACGAAATAGTCAGGTAGTTAAGCTCAAGTTTAAGGAAATTTCCAGGATCTTGATCTTCATGCAGACTCAAACTATGTATTTGGAGAATCTTAAATTTTAAATCTTTTATGAAGGTCTCGACTTTTACCTGAAAATTGAAATAGGCTTGCATTTTCAGATGTTTTTACAACTTTACAAGGAGAAGAAAGTCTTTGAACAAACTTATAAAACTTTCTTCGTTTGTAACAACGAATACACAATATAATGGCAGAAATAATAATATACTAATATTTTCTACATATATATAATTTAATTTTCTGTAAATATTGTAAATGATCTAAAACTAAATTATGTAAATCACCTAAATACCTACATCCAAACATGTAAGAAGCACATGTTTCCTAATGAAAATACATGATACATATATATTGTATAATTAAGAAAACTACACACCTCTCCAATTTTCCATAATGATCTAAGTCGATCTGTGTCATTTCCATTCTTAATCGTCGAAGCGAAATTCACGAGAGAGCAGAAGTTATTTGTATTCCTTTTATCACTTCCACCTTCTGATTCCTCTTCGAGAGTTCCGTCAATAAAAAAATCGTCATTGAGAGATTTCGAATCACGGTAGTTCGAGAAGAACGACTTTGCAAAAGAACTTTTAAAAAAATGCTCCATGGAAACTTCGCTGCCAAGGGCAAACTCCACTTTCGGACTGTCACTCATATTTGTTTGAAAAAAAGTCGGAGGCAATAAGAAAAATTCCGAACTGTCACTAACGTTCGTAAAAATTTAAACAAGAAAAGCTACTCTCGATATCGAAAATGCGAAGTTCATCGTCGTGTAAACAAAAACAACGGTTGGCACTCCACAACTTTTAACGTTAAAATACACTGGGAAATACAAGCACAGATATTTTTACATTAATTGATGGTACCACTTTTCCCATTTTTTAAGGATTTCTGTCATTTCATTCAGAAAATGAGCACAATAATGAATTCGTCGTTACTAAAAGGAGGAACAACATCCAGACAAATACTCAATACGCTCTACACGACGACGTGAGCTGTATGTATCTAACTGAAGACTGAACTGGACAACCACCGACACCGTCCGACACTAGCCGACTGACGTGAAATCTGTCGTCTTGGCGCGAAGTACTGACTTACTGAGCTGAGACCAAATCGCGCTGTGCGCATGCGCCATACGTCACGTGATCCAAGCTGGGGCGCGAAAATTTAAATTTGAATGATAGTAATTTTCTTCAGGAATACATTTTTGATGTTTTTTTAAATATCGAAGTAAATTAACACTATAATATTGCCAAATTCATTATTTTAAACGAGTTAAAAAGCACCGGATAGAAGCAGCGGGAACCAGTTTTTAGATTGCAGGCTCTATTAATTTAATTAATGACCTAAAATTTACGAAAAAAATGGGTTAATTAATTTATTCACTAATAATTTAAATTCAAGAAGAATATGTGTCAATATAATCCATTTCGACGTGCTAGTTAAATTTTAATTATTATTCAACGAATATTACAAACATGTTTATAATATTTATTTCAAGACACGTTTAATATATTCAATCGGTATTTATAAAGTATCTTTATTATAAAAAAAAGGTGTTTCAATATTCTGCTTTAATATACTCTTAACGTTGCTAAATTCTACTGGTAAATTTCCAAAATATATAAACTCCAGCCAGGATCCCTCAGAGCTGCCATTTCAACCATAAGTATTCTAGCGCCAATTGCCATCTGTTCAAGAAAGCAATAATAGAATGGTGGGTCATCTGAAAAGAATTAAGCCTCTGGACCTTTCCGCCGAGAGGTACTAATATTCTAAACTGCTAAGAAAACTGTCTAATTTGTCCAATTGTCGAAAAACTTGTTACCTGGTTCGTCTGCCACGCCTTTGAAGTTTTATTATTCACTGGTGACCCAAACTTTCGAAAGTTAATCTTGGTTTGAGCTATCTGATTGCTTAAAGCGTTTAAGAAGATTAAGAGCCTAATGATTTATATAAATATAATTTTAACTTTCAATGTCGTGACTTAAGTGTCACTGCTAGACTCTTGTCAATGAGAATCTGGGTTATATAATCTTTGCAATTACCTTTCAGTCTGTTTCACAGAATCTATTTGTCTTCTTCGAGACTAAAATCACGCAGACGATGCGACAGTATTTGCGTTTCATTACTCATTGTATAAAGCCCTTTGGCGCTAAGCTGCACTTCACAAAGTTAAACCCTGTTGATTCTCGCAAAAATTCAAGGATAAGAAAGTAATTAAAATTATCTCTGCTTGCAGCAAATATCCGACTTTTATAGCTCAAAATCATATATTCCTGTGTTCATATTGTACTGGAAATGAGGAAACTTACTCGAGATAAATATGGGAACAGTTTAAAACGAAAATAAAGAATTTATTCATGATCATGTGAACGCGTATCGTATACTGATATATACATGTATAACAGTAACATTTAAGACCCTCTTAAATTAAAGGCACTTTTTCAAAAGACCCTTATCTATACATTATATAATAAAACTCACTAGCAAAAGTAAGAATTTCCAAAGCAATTTAAAGAAATTGTTACGCTTTTCTTAAGCTTTCAGCTCTGCATGCATTAAAAATTTAACACAGCTATTTTTCTAAGCACAATTTTGAACTTGAAATATTTATAATATGCCCCTAGAAAATAAAAAAATATATATATTTGCATATATATTCTTCGGGATAACAAACCAAACATCAAAATAGATTTGAGTAATTTAAAAAAAAATCTTAATTAAACAAATCGATTTTATCAGAAGTAAATTATTAATTAATTCAGTAAATATTACGTGGAGTCAGGTGGAATCTTTTTTGCTGTATCTGGAGTATGAATCACAGGTCGGAAGTTTGATCTTACATTGCTCGAGTTGATAACAATAATGGGGGATATTTCTGGAGGTTGTCCATAAGTTCCCAATCTATCTATTTTTTTCTGAATTGTGGAAGATTTTGCAGGTGTATCGAAATCCAAAGGCGTTTTTGCCATAGAGAAATGTGGACTATTAAATCCAGAGTTTCCGGAAATTGGAGTTGAATTCGAAGTTCCCTGAGCTGAAACTCGTGAAACTGGTTTTTTCAGGATTAGGGACGATATTTCTTCTCCACATTTTTTTGTATAGGCGATTGGATCCTGGAAAAAACAAATGAAACATAATTCTCTTTCCATAGGAGACTTTAAGCACGATAACTCTATACAATAATTTAAATATGCAAAGTTTCAGTTTATGATAATTATATACTCACGCTTATCTGCTTTTTAAGATGTTCGAAAGCTTCTAATAAGTGAGGCTGTCGAGGATTCTGAGTAAAAACTGTCCTCTCTGATGAATAACAGACAGGAATACTCCAGAAAGCATTTCGTGTCCGCCGACATTCCAAATTACTGCAGGCAATCAAAGATCCTACAGTGAGAATATTCGAAAAACCATGGGACGAAATACCTCGCCAAAATAGTATTGACAAATATGTGGAGGAATGAGAGTCTTCGTTTGGATAAGACAAACAGACTGCCTCAAAATTCTTCATTCCCTATGGTGAATAAAAATGTTTTTAATATGAAGGGTTCATTACTCTTGAAATCTGGTGTATACTTAAAATTCGAGTGATCAATCCCTCGCTTAAATATTACTTTCTAAATTATGAGACATGCTAGGAAATTTTTACATTCTCATCAGAGAATGCATTATTTTTGGTAGGTTCGTTATTACTTAAAGCGTAGTAAAAAGGTCCAATTAAAAAGAAACTTACGTGAGGAGTATTTCCGATCCATGAAACGATTCCAACGGTATCCAATTCGCAATAAGGTGGTTCAAAACCAGCTGCAGAAACATCTTGTAAGGGAGTGTAAACTCTGGAAGGATAAAGTAGCTTCAGATTTGGTTCAGATTTGAAGACAGCCTGTCTGCTAGCTGTAAGATTTAAATATCCATCCCTGAAAATGGAAAATACAAACAATGAAATTACTCTTCTTCTTGATTCAAAAAAAAAGAAATTTTAAATTTAATTAATTAAATTTAAAAAAAAAATTTTTACCCTTTTCCGTAAACGCTTATATTGAAAATAGAAAAGGAACCCCCTTCTCTAAGAATGCTGACATCTTCGCTTTTTGACCAAATTGTTAAAATGGCACTAGTCTCCTCATCGACAACACGAATTTTCCGAACGGGAACTACGTTTCGTGGTGTTGGTCGAATCGCTTCTATTTCTTGTGCTATTTTCTTTTGTAACCTCTCCGCTTTAGCTTGACGACTCTTCATGAGCTTCTGCCTTTGAGATTCAGTCAAATATGACTGAAAGCAAAAAAAAATTTAAGCTTTAGAATTTTTACTTTCACAGAGTTTAATCAAGTTTAGATAATATTTAGCTCACAGCAGAGTCGTAATTTATTAAGGATTCGGCACTGTCTTCCTCTGAAGAATTTTGTTTTCCCTCGTATTTTTCTTGTAGTTCGGCAACAATCGCCTCCACTTTTGATTGATATGCTTGCTGGAAACATGTTTGTGCCTTTTCTTCATTTTTGGCATTTCGATAAACTGAAAGTAAGATAAGGGAAGGACAATTTATTAAGTATTAAGGATTTTCAATTTGATTAAGAAATGAAGATATGGATATGGACTTACTTGATTGACCATCGGCGGTTTTCTCTCGAAACAATATTGGATAAATTCTAGAAACGACGACAGTCACTTTTCCGATTAATCCCCCATTGGGATCAATAGTTTTCAAATTTGTTGGAATTGGTCCGGACTGGCGTTGATATCCTAATTTTGCGTACCATCTTGCTCTTCTCGTAGAATTTGTATGGATTTTTAAACATACATCAGCCGATTTCTGAACACATTAAATTAACTTTCATTATTTTTTAAAGAAAAATTAAATAATAGAAAGGGACGTTTTTTACGTATATAAAGGCATATTAGATCTGTCTTAGATACAAACCCTGAAAATATTAAATTTACCTCGAGTGGAAAACAGCCTCGTTCGCAGTTAAGTAATTCTGCTCCATAGGTCATGATTTTGGTGCCTTCTTTTATTTTACCGTCTATAATTTTCTTCACCATTGCTGCGTCAAACGAAGCAGGCAAACTGTACCAACCATCAGTGACTTCTATTTTCCAACGAGGAGTTCGTAATAAAATTCTCGGATCTTTTTCATTCTTTTCGTTATCCGTACTCTAAAACAGAAATAAATATCAGTTCGATGGAAAATTCAAGGTTTAAAAAAAGCCTTACCTCTTTTATCGTAGCGATGCAAAGAACCATTGTTTTCGAAGGTACGTCATCTTTTTCCAAAATTTTTCGGATAGCAGATCGTTGGGATCTGTCTATTTCTCTATCATACCGATATTTCAAATCCTTCATCACTCTATCTGGTGTTAACATTCTAAAACAATTTGATAATAGATTATTATATATTATTTTTTAATATTAGATTTCGATTGACAAGATACAATTCTAACTAAATATTTAAAATCTAGAAGAAAAAAGATGAATTTTGAAGAAAATAATTGAATTTTCAACCAAAAAAGATGAACTTTGAATAAAATAGTTTAATTTTTTTATGGGAATCAATTGATTCAGTCAATATTTGAACGAAAAATGAAAAAAGGTAAATTTTCTTTAAAACAGAGGAATAGGGACAAGTATAAATTTGTTTTACAAATATTTACCTCGGAATATCAGCAGAACCTAATTTTACTCTATCCATAGAAGCGAATTTCCAAACTATCCACCGATAGTGATTCCCTACCCAACCTGGAGGAAGAAGTCGAGGATCAACTCCAGGACTTGCCTCGAAAGCTCTTTCGAATTCCGATACTCCAGCAGAACCACTTTCGTCCAAAATTAAAATTGCACCGTCTCCAACTTCCAAACTAATCACGCTGCTATTCGATATCATAAGTGATCAAATATTAATTTGGCAGTGAATGAGTATAATTTAACATCGTTAAAAAGAAAAAAAAACTCATACGAACCTATTAATATCTGCAATTCGAAATTTGTACGATGCAGCTGTTGACGCAGAGATTTCCAAAACACCTGGATCAATTCCTCTCTCCTCTAGCTATTAATTAAATTGAAGTATATTAAAATAAAGTATATTTGATATTTGATTATTAAACTCAATTAAATTTTACTTCTTGTGCACATCGAGTCGTTGGAGCAAAACCTCTTGAAAATTGATGCAACGAAACTCTTGAATTTCGATTCTCTTCTCTATTTTGCAGAAGACTTCCTTTAATCGACTTTGGATTTTGTCTCTTCTTCCTGGCTATAATTTTATCCTGTAACTCAAAGAACAATTACAATTAAGTCTTAAAATTTTCAACAAAAATCTCAATACTGTTTTAAATATAATCTAGATAAAAACATAACAATAAAATTTACCTGCTCAAAAGCAGCAGAAATCCGCCTTTCCAAAATATCTGAATTACTAAAAACAGACTCAGTTTCCACACTCTGTGAGCTAGTCGTCGACTCACTATTTGCAACAGAATCAAATTTATCATCGTTTTTAATCCCAGATTCTTTTCGAAATGCCACAAGATCCCTCATTTTTCGCGGCCTTCTCGTTTTTTTTCTTGTCACTAAAATAGGGCTGCGTCTTGCATCTTCAGAATTTGCTTCCTTTTCTTTTTCAATTTCATTATTGTATTTACAACTCAGCTTTGCGTCGTTAGAATCCTCTAGCAATAAATTCTTTTTAAACATTTCAATACCTTCAATAACAGCTTCAGATAATAAAGTAGCACTTGATATCATATTAGAGTTTGCAGTCTTATTTGACGCATTTTTCGCAACTTCATCATCAGTTTCTGAATCTTCGGAAAAAAGTTTCCTCACTTGTAAATCCTCTCTTGTAATTTTTTGCTTCTTAGACTTGGAAGCAATGTATCTTCCCAGTGGAGTCTCTCCATCCACATCATCGATGCTTTCTTTTAATAAAGGTTTCGATTTAAATTTTTGATCAGAAGTTCCCGGTTTTAATTGGAGAGAGAGTTCTGGAAGTTCTAATCCTATTTGAAGAGCCAATTTTACATTTTCAGAAGTAGAAAAATTTTCACTAGAATATAATAATTGTGCTTTCAAAAATTCTTCAGATTTTAGAGCTAAAGCAGCACTCTCTGTAGAATTTTTCATATCAAATCCATAAAAAGGCGGCGATTCTGGTTCTGAATATGTCGAAATCAAATTTTCCGATTGACTACTCGAAGGAATGATCAATAAATTATTCTGTATTTTATCTCTTCTGATCTGTTGAAATTCTTTCCGTAATTCTTGAATATTCTTAACATTAGAAGATTGAATTTGTAAAGATCTTCTCTTTTTAGTCTGAAGTTCATTCTTAGTCGGAAAAGTAACTGGCAAACTGAAATTCCTTTTTGATCCCACCGATTTCCCAATCATTAAACCTTCTACCTCAATATTCTCGTAGAGTTTCTCAGCCCTGAGTTTGTTCTCATCACTGATGACTATTTTCTTTCCACGAGCTGTTGCAAATCCACCCTGATCTATTTGAGCTTTAGGTACAATTAAATCACATTTAGGAAGATTCTCAACATCTCTTACTTTATTAGAATCTATTCCTTTATTATCTACTTGAACTTCTGATATACTTTTAACAATAACAGGATTAAAACTTTTTCTAAGCCTTAAAGAATTTCTTGTGGTAACATCTGATGATTTCAGTCTTTTCGCATGTTTAGTATCTTCTTCTAAAAGTTTCCGCTTCATACCGCAATGGTATGTATTGAAGAAATCAATCTTCGGCGGAGTTTGAACTTTACTAGTTGAAGCAAGAGCTTTATTGCTCGCTTCAATTTCGTTGTATATTTGATTTGCCTTTATCAATGTTTGTTCACTAATTGCAATACTTTTACCACTAGCTGTAGAAAAACTTGTAGCAGAATTACTTTTGATATCAGATACTTGATTTTTTAGTTTCAATGGAGAGACTCCAGGTATTAATTTTTCTTCCAACTTCGAAGGATCTTCTTGTTGAAATTCAAGATCATTGCTTGGTTTTGTAGTTTGAAACTCTTCCACTACAGGTTCCAAAACATTTTCAATATTTTCAATATCTTTGAATATCATTCTAGCTCTGCGTAATTTTTCATTATTTATTTGTATACTTGTTCCTTTTGCTGTTGAAAATCCACTTGAGATTGCCGCTTTCGGTATTTCCTTTTTAAAATCGAGAGAAATGGGCTTCAAGTTTACCAGATTAGATTTTCTATTCGTATCCAATGATTTTTTCAAATCTTGTGGTGTGATATCTTTAGCGAATTCGGTAATAAGAGAAATATCTTCAATCGCTGGTTCTTTGAAAGATTCTTCAGAAATGGGTCTCATCATTTTTGCATCCGAACATTTTTCTAAGTCTGGTAAATCTTCATTGGTTGATTTGAAAGTAAGATTGAAGTCTTCACCTACAAACATTAACTTTGCCTTCCGGAGATTATCTTCACTGATCTGAATACGTTTTCCTTTCGCTGTTGAAAATCCAAAACCTGTTGGATCTTTGCTACATTCTGTTGAAATACTTTTTATAGTTTCTGTGTTTAATTGTATTCTTAAATCTTCTGCCAAAAGTTCTTTAGAAGATTTAGCACCAACAATCTCTTCAATATTTTCAATATCTTTAAATATAGACTTTGCCCTTCGTACTTTATTTTCACTGATTTCAATACGTTTCCCCTTCGCTGTTGAAAATCCACAAGTAGATATTGTGGGTTCTTTGCAAGGTCCTACAGAAACTTGCTTCACAATTTCTATATTCGATGATTTTTCGAAATCTAGCAAAAGTTCCGTAGTAAACTCCTTTACAAGATCAGTGTCTTCAATCTTTTCAATATCTTTACATATAATATTTTCATTCATCTCCACACAAGCAGGTATTGTGTGTTCTTTGCTAGATACTATAGAACCTTGCTTTCCAATTTCTACATCTGGTGAATTATCCAACTCTTTGTTGGAAAATTTATTATTACATTGAGCAAGCATCTCGATATTTTCATTTTTTAAATTCTTAGAATTAGTAATTTTATTCGCATCTTTTTTCTCGTCATTTTTAGATTCATATAACCATTGACTGAAGTGAAGATCATCCTCTATATTTTCGTTAAAGATAAAGTCTTCTTCGTCGTTTTTTGAAGTGATCACAGGTACAGAAGAAACTAGCCTTTCTTTAGATTTCTCAAAACTTTTGTTTAAACTATTATTAAATATCTTTACAGTTTCAGAATTCTTCGAATGTCTTTTAGAAGTTCCGGCAGTTTCTTGTAAATCTTTTTGCCCTTTAGAAACTATTTTTCCTTCCTCATGTTTTAAATTTACTTCTTGATCAAATGGCTCTTTATCTATTTCTAAACAGAATTGAGAAAAAGGAACGAGTCCTATTTGACTTATAGTTACTGGACCTGCTTTTGTGGTATTTACAAATTTTGTAGAAGCACTTTCAAGTTGAATAGCGTCCTTATAAAGATCATTCTCTGAAAAATTTGCTAATTTAATTTCAGAAGCATGTCTTCTCTTTTTCTGTATACTTTTGATGTCTCTAACTATATCTCCTAAGGATTTGTTTACTGATGAGGTAGATGGTTTTGTAATATCAGGATTGGGATCAGTCTGTAAAATATGATTATCAAGGCACTTGGGACTAGATTTTTTGTTATCTAGAGTAGAAATTGAAATTTGACTATTAGCTTCAGTCAGTAGTTGATTTGGTGAATGTGAAATTCCGTACTCGTGTAGTCTTTCGTCATTTTTGATAGATTCCTTATTTTGAATTTGTTTTTTGAAGTTCTGTGGAATGTCTGCATTCTCTGTTGTATTGGGTTTAAATATTCGACGTTTAGGTCGCTTACGAACTTTTTTGTTTAATACTGGAGACGATGATTCGGTATTTTCGTATTTGACATTTTCTAAGACTGGAGTGAGTTGCATATTGGAAGAACTCCAGTCTACCTGTAGATGTAATTATAATTAATACAGGTAATATACTGAATTCAAATTGAAACCTTTTTTTAAACTTAAATTTTTAACCAAAAAATGAATTTTCATCAAATAGAGAAAAAACTGTAAAGCCTGCTATTTTAAAATAATGAAAAACTTACACTTTGCACAAGATTAGTACGCTCTGTCGTTGATTCTTTAGCTTTAGCGACTAATTTTGCGTCTGGAGTTTCTAATTCACTCGTCCAGGGTTCGTTACTTTTGGAAATGAATGGCGCAAGACTTGAAGGTGTGTTAGGAACAACTGCTCGACCAGGAGTACTATTAATGGAATTTTTTTAATCATACTATAATACCAAAATGTTGATACAAATTTTCAGGGCAATCACTCAAATTTGGAAAGAAAACATTCCCAGTCGTTACTCTGATAAATTGATAACTAACACTATTTTAAATTATTTAACTTACATGTCTTTCGAAAACAGCACTGGTGTTCTAAATGAATTTAAAAATGAGCAATCCTTAGATGATTGCAATACTTCCGGCGTAAAACAATTTACGAGTGTGGTTTCTTCATCTGAAATATATAATTAAGATCACTTTATATTAATGATAATATTCTATAAAAAATCTTGTTACATTCTCATCAGAGAATGTATTAGATTTTTGTAAAATTAGAGCCCTCCCTCCCTATTATTTTATTGGAAAACATTTTAAATATTAACACAAGATTCAGAAATTGTATAGTATAGTTATTAAAAAATTATTGCACAATGTGCAATGTATGTATTTTAAAGAAGTTTTACAGTGCATCATTAGAAAATGTTAAAATTTATAATAAAATTAAAAATAACGAAAAACATTTAAAATATTTTCAATTTAAACATATATAATATCTATATTCTATATTTTATGCTGAAATGTTTAGGATACAAATAAATTGACAATCTCTTACATAACAAATTTAAGAATACAAAAAATAATTATTAATGTAATATAATTTAATATTATTTGAATATTATCAATGCTATTAATTTGTATAAATGATACATGAGACATTTAAAAATCTATATGCCGACTTTTGTTGGTTATGTCCAAAATCTATAGCGAAGATTGCAATTTTCTCAGAGTTTAAATGTAGATACTTTTGGAATAATTTTATACTACAAATAGAGAAATATGTAATAGTGTTAAACATAATTTTTGACAAAGATTGATAAGTAACATACCAGAAAATAATTCTTCGGAAATGTCACTTTCAGCATCCTTGCAGCTCGTACTTTCCTTAGTAAACAAAGGTTCTGCGTTTTCACTTTGTTTTTCATTGATCTCATTATTAAACTTTGAAGTCTCTTCACTCATATTAATTCCGAAGTAGCACCAAAAAAAACAAAACTGAAAGCAGAACTGTAAACAGACAAACGAACAAAATATAAACTTGAGGTCTTTTGTTTTTGCGCGGTTCTGGTTGTGTTTTTCAGCCCTCTGACACTTCGGACAGAATACATGGACTGAAGTGAAATGTCATGAATATTGACCGCAGCAGCCATCGTGGCGTTAGCTGTTCATGAGGCCTAAATTTATTAAAATAAAATGCATACGGAGAAAGAAATTAATATTTTTGGTAATAAGAACTATATATGTATTTTATCGCATATTCTTTAACGTGCGATATTAATCTATGAAGTTTTAAATATTTTTAAAACAATATTTATTGATAATCTGGTCTTTAGGCATCATGAGCAGCCAGCGCCACGGACACCACGGTGGCCATTCCAGTTCGAAAATTTGTTGCTTGTGCACGTGTTTGCACTGCACATCGTGTTCTTTCTTCTTTACAGTAAATTCATTCAAGATTTACAAATATAATGAATTTTAAAGCAGTTAGTGGTATTTATTGGACTGTTTTAGAATTAAAAGGTCTTCTCGAAGATGAGGACTCATACGTTTATTATGAGAGACGTAAAAAACACATCGAAATGCATCCAATTCAAGTACAAGACTACAGCAAAGCTTTGAATGAAGTTTTGGACTCAAATGTTAACTCTTACGATGCAGAGTAAGTTTTCTAATATAAATAAACTAAAAAATCTTCAGAAATTGTATAATTATATTTTAGTATGATTTCTGGTTTTTTTTTTAATTTAAATTATATCCCGGCGTAAACATCAACAATTCAATTTTGAGGTTATATTTCAAAGTTTACTCCCACTGAACTTTACACGTTTGAGTTGTAATTTTACATTTTACAATATTTGTATAAATTTTACAGTGAAAGTGTAATATTTATTATATTAACACGTGTTTATTATGTGGTAATATTCAACTGGATCTTTTTACAGTGTATAAAGCAAAACTCCTTTTTATTTTCATTTTAATTTTTAATATTGACTTAAATGGATTTTAATTTTAGATTAGGGGGTTTCTTACTCGCCTATAAAAATCCAGCGCTTTTAAGTCCATCTTTTGGAATATTATATGATGAATTTCTTTTTCACATGGATATAGAAGTTGATTTATATATTTTCAAACCAGCTGTAGGAATTAATCTAAAAGGTAATATCTTCATTTCATTTTAGTTTTTAATTCTAATTCTGTATATTTTTAATTTAACAATTGTTTGCTTGTCCAGGAGTCGTATGCAAAAAAGGTTTGGATCACATTGGTGTTTTAGTCCACAAAACATTTATCGTTTCAATTCCACAACCAAAAGAGGAAGAAGACTGGCCTGGTAATAAAGTAAATATAGGGCAAGAAATCAGATTCACAATAAATCAAGTGGATTTCAGTAATAAATCAAGCCGACTTCCTTGTATTCGAGGTGTTTTAAACGAAAGGTATGTACATTTTTAGTTAAATACATGAAGTATAAAGAGACTTATAAATTTTTAAAAGTTTTCTTTGATTTACCATGAAGGAATAAAATAGTAATGGATGAATAATCAGGAGTGCGGATGGATAGGTGTTACGATTTAAATAATTTTTAAAACATTTATTTTTTAGTGATTATCTGAAAGGCTGCAAGATCTTCAATATGGAAATCGCGGAAACTGATGAAGCCATTGGACCCCCAGATAGGAAGAGAAAGATTACCTATAACGAAGATTTCATCTCTGATCCTTCTACCGTTTCTGTAGGAAAAAGAAAACGAATATCTTTTGATAGTGATTTTGATGAGGAAGAAGACCAAAAACCGAAAAAGAAAAAATCTCATAAAAAGGCTCGGATTTCGGAGGACAATAGTCACATTCTGAGTCCCAGATCTGACGACGAAGAAATTGTATCAAACACTCCACAGAAAAAATCTAGAATGAAATTTGAGGATTCTGAGGAAGATCAAAAACCGACGCATTTAGTACAGAGGTTTGTGGAGGAATCAGAGAATTTCGATGAAGATCGAAAACATGTAAAAAAATCAAAGTCGAAACATTCTGAAAGTAAAGATGAAATTTCTAGTGCAGAATTGGAAGGAACCAAGGAAAAGAAAAAGAAGAAGAAGGCTAAATTTTCTCAAGAAAGTGTAGGAGAACCTAGTTCCGATTTAGAAGATAAAAAGCCGACTAATGTACTAGCAACACACAAAAATAAATCAAATCTGACTTCAAATTCAAGTGCTTCTCAAAAAAGTTTAGAAAAACAAAGTTCAGATTCAGAAGACAGAAAACCGATTCATCTATTAGTGAAAGACAGAAGTAAATCATCTCATAAGCCAGAGAAAAGGATCCAAATTTCAGAAAACGAAAGCGACATTTCGAATTTCGACAGCAGTCAAGAGAAAAAAAAGAAGTCTAAAAAGAAATCCAAAGATTATGAAAACATTCTGGAGAATGAAAGTCAACAGATTAATGGAATAGATGCTCATAAGAAGCGGAAAATCAAGAAAGAGAAGAAACCTGAAGAGACGGAATTCAGTTTCGATGTATTAACAAGAATAAAAGATGAACCAATTGACGAGTATGTAAACAAGGAACAAAGCAATTTTGTTAAAAAAAAACTCGTATAAACTAAAATTTGAAAGCATGTATTATTATGCAAGTGTTTATTTTATAAAGTAATAACAAATTCTTTCGAGTAAAAGAAAAATTGTTGTACAAACCACATTTTCTCCATTAACAAATATTTGTAAATATTATAAATATTGATTTTGTACATTGTAAATATTCAGAGAAAACTAGCATCTGTATGGTTTTAAAATTATTTTCAAAATATATTGACTGTATTTTAAAATATTTCTTGTTTTTTGGGAGGCTGGAGACTAGGAGGGTTAATTGAAAATGGATCTAATAAAATTGTGTAATATTATTTAAATATTTATTTATTTCACTTCATTTACTTCAACATTAACGAAGTATTTGTTTAGTTTTCTTGCCATTTAGACTAGAATACAACACGATTCATTGGAAGCACAATTGGCAGCTCTTCTGCGAACACTCTGGCCACAGAAGGTACTTGTGCATTGTCCACCTAATGCTTCGCACGAAGATGCATACTTCGGTACTTCCGGTTCAAGCAGACGACAGTCGACCACTGAAAACACGCACAGAAAATGTTTCAGTTTGAAATTAAACTATTTTTGCGTTCTTTCTGCGGTTTTTATGTCGGATCGTGTTTTAATGTGATAATTAAATAATTCCGTAACGTTAAGAGTAGTGTTTTTTGCCGTGAGTGAAAGTTTAGTGGCGTTTTGTAGAGTGAATTGTAATTTTCCCAATTTCGTACGTTTTTTTTTGTTTTCTATATGTATTCTTCTCTTAAATTTTGTCCCTATCTATTTATTCCAAACTTTCAGTTTTCGATTTTCTATAATATTTTCCCTCTTTGATGAAAAAACTTTAAAGTAGCTCTTCTCGTCTTTTCCGTCAATATTATTGCAATATTATTGTTAGGTTATATTGCTGCAACATTCCAACAATGTTGCACATGACGACGTTGAAAACAAGAATAATATTATTTAAAAAAATTCTATCATTTATATATAAATAATAGAATTTCTTTTTTTTTATACATATATGTATAGGTTCAATAGGGTATCCTATATTTTAAACTAATAAAAATTTATTTTACAGATAATGGATTCTAAAAACACCTGCTGGTAGACCTTCTGAAATTCTTCTCATTTAGGGCAAAATTAATTTATACATACTTGTATGGATGAGAAAGATGCAAAGTAGAAAGAAGAGACCAAAGTCAGCTGATAAGACGGTAATTTTCATTGTTTTAATTAATGAGTTAGGTTCTTTGACAGTCGAAGATTCACTGATTCTTATTTTCTGTTGGCTTTTCCACTTATAAGCGCACGCTTATATATGTTTTAAATGCAAATAAAATTCTAGATGCTATTGATATCGTATGCACGTAAATTCAACGAATTGCTCGTGCGTCGTGACGTTAAGTATCTGGTAGTCCAAGATTATAGCTTTAAAATTGTTTCTTCAGTTCTGTATTGAAAAATATATACCCGGCCTTCAGATGATTGTGAAACTTATTAATATTCTTCAAATATTTGTTGATCGGGGAAGTCCGTAAAGAGCGAGGGAATGTTATCAATATTTATTCTTTTTAGATAACAGTAAATTTATTTATTTAACCTTGTACTAAACATAAACTTTAATATAAAAACTAAATACTTTATGGATTGTGATAAGTCTTTATGATTGTTTGAAGCCCAAGATGCATTAAAGGCCTTATTCTCAATCTATCAAGTAGGAATAAGTTTATGTTATACAAATAATATTTAGTAGGGAATTAAGAATTTTTTTATAAATAAATTTTCCTTTTCTCGTCTAAAAATATTAAAATTACATATCTCACTAAATGTAGACAAGCTCAAATTTTTTTAGAGATAAAGTACCCAATTTGGAATGCAAAATTTATTTTATGTTCTAGAAAGAAAAAAGAAAAAATATTTCGCTTAGCAACCCTCGTTTACTTTCAAGTTATCGCGTCGTTTTATCGTAGCAACAGCTTGACAAACTTAATAGGAGGTCATTTGCTTTCTAACACTTGTTTCTTTTAACACTGAATCCCTTTTCTCTCTAAAGAATATTTTTAAGCCTTTCATAAAACGAAATTACGTAATTATATTTTCAAAAACACACGCTACAGAGAAAAAAAGCTTTTTACGACAAGGTAAAAAATGCATCAATACCTTTTTAAACAGAGTTTAATAATCGAGAGATAAGTACGTGCTATGATTTCAAGTTATTAATGTACAAATTCAGTTATTGAAAATTTTTAGTATCGATGACAATTTTAAATGCCAATATTTTTACTCATTTTTGTTAAATTCAATTTGCAAACTGAAATACATCAAGTTGGCAAAAATTTCTCTTTGATTCTAAAAATTTCCAGTTCCTCATTTTATAGTTGTTTTTGTCGTTGGAAATATATTTACAGGATACTTATCTTTAAATACAGACTTCTATAGTGTATGGTACACGTCACATAGTTATTACTAGATTACTGTACAGAATGTGTTGCTTATCGTAAAAACTAAATTGCCGATGTGACTAGAATTTTTCCGAAATGAAAGATTTTCGCCGTTTTTTGGAAGCTAAAAATTGTCTTTTGTTTTCCATCTTCGTGAACTAAATAAAGATAATACAGGTTCTTCCAAAATATCTCACTCGATTGAACTTAACAATTGTACAGTGTACACTTGTCAGATCAATTTTGTAACACTGCACTTTCTTTCTATTGTGTGTAATAAAAAGTAGAAAACACTCAAAGTTTATGAAGTAGGAAAATTCTCTGATTAACCGTGTCTAGTCTCTGACTAAAACTAAAAATAGGTATTATAAGTTCCTTTCATACAAAATTATTTTTAATGCAACATGATTAATCAACATTTTAACACTGTTTCTAAATTAAAATGCATTTAAGACAAAACTTCGTTCATTTAAACATTCAGAACTTCAGCCATATTTAAAATGAAGAAAGCGACTGGAACTGATTTTTTGGATAATTCTCGAAGTGTTGAAGATTTCAATGTTTTCCTTGAATTTCCTTGAATTGAGTTACTTTAATTTCGGTTTAAATTTAAACGTAGATGATTCGTATATCACAGACGACTATGATTATGCACTAGGTCGGTAGTCAGTTACACGTTCCTTGAGGAAGGTGTAAATATTTGTGATAGTTGGTCGCTTATCGTCATCTCTTTGCCAGCATGAACACATCACTTTGTAAACATCCTCAGGACATATCATGGGTTTTGGCAAAAACACCTGAAATTTATTCGAGAGATTACAAAGAATTTCCAAGGATTTTATGGAATTAAAAAAAATTTGAATAGAATTGATAGGATTAAAAAGAATTTCAAATTAAATTAAATATTTAAAAGAAATCAATTTTACGTACTTGTAACTTTTCCTTATAATACATGAGTTCAGCATTCAGAATGACTTGTTCGTTGGTTAAATGCTGGAAAGGTTTTTCTCTCGCAAAGCTCATGACCTCCCACAAGGTTACCGCGAACGACCATACGGTGCTGGAACAGGTGTATTTATCCTGAAAATGAAAGATAAAAGTTGTAAAAAGTAGCTCGTGTAAAAGGAAAATTTCCTAAAAAGGAAATCGATTCAAATTTCGCTTATGACGTACCAATATAATACTTTCCCACGAGAGCCATCTGATCGGTAACAAGGGTCTTCCACCTATCTCACTATAGTCCTTCTTATAAAGATCACTGCACATCGCGATGTCAGTCACTTTCACAGTGTAATTTCGTCCCAATAGACAATTTCTAGCTGCTAGATCTTTATGCACCAGGTTCCTCGATTCGAGAAATTTCATACCTGATGCTATTTGCATTCCCATGTAGAGAAGACAGCTTTGACTGAAAGGAAATTTAAAGCAGTTCTTACAGCCATTACTAGATTCCCACCTTTGAGTGCCATTTTTACATTTATTGATTTCTATATTTCAAATCAATATTGCAAATCAACGTACCTTAATGTACTTTTTTTAATTTTAGAAATTTCTAACTTGATATCTCTCAATGCATATAGATATAAAAATGGCGTTGCAGGGAAAAAAGTGTCGATCAGGTCGGATTTTGATAACTGATACATGACTTTAAACGAGAAATTCTCTAGAAGTTATTTTCAATTAAACTTGATTAATTCTTATATTAAAAACTTGTTTGAAGTTAAATAGAACTTGTGGAATTACCTGAGGAAATTCAGACTGCAGTTTGGTCTCTGCGTGGCAGTGAGTGGTTCACTGTATTGTAAATAATGAGCAAGATCACCAAGCTCCGTATATTCGATTATCGTCCAAGGTGTTGGTTCTGCTGTGCAAACACCCAGAACACGAGCTATGTTCGGATCACAGAGACCTGACAGGAACCGAAGTTCTCTCATGGCATCAGATGCATTAACGTTCTTGGTTTCGTTTGAAGGTACTCGAGCTACAACTAATCTCATAGTTTCAGCATCTTCAATTTCGCCCGGACTTGCCACTGCACAAACTATTACCTAAAAATATAATCGAAAAACAAATTTAAAAATAGAGAAATCTTAAATTCATTTCTTACTGCCTATTTTTAAAAACAAATTATGGTAAAATATCACATTCCCTTAACATACGATTTTGAAAAATTAACACAAACATAAAGTATTAAGAAAAAGACATTTTAGTTTATTAAAAAAAAATTTAACTTTCGTATTCTGATAAAAATAGTTTGGAGTTTATAAAACTCACAGGACGTATTCCTCATAAAAGAAAAAACTTAGAAAAATCGTATTTTCTTCTTCTGAGTTATTTTCAAGAGAAGTTCTGAGTACCAAGCAGTTTTAATGAAGTGAGTTAGTGGAATGGTATTGTTATCAGGTGGTTTGAAAACGGTTCTATTTGTCTTTGTATTTGTCGTACCTCCCCAATATGACTAGAGCCAAGTTTCTCCATTGTATGCAGACACTGACGAGGTATATTCGTAGGCTCTATCTCCTTACATTTGTACGGCTTATAAATGCTAGGCGCAATATTCCAATTGGCGACAGGTACTGGTACCTGCAACGACAGATAAATACAAGTACGAATTGCGAAGGATTTGCGAAAGTGTTATTCCCTGACTTGAGACTATGACCAACATGAGACGCATATAAATCTAGACCTGGCACAATTTTGCATTCAAATTTATAACAATTTTCCTCAAATTTGCTCCTGAGATATTTCAAGATTTCCTCATCTTGGCACAGAACACTTATTATAATTGTACTACTTTCAACTTGAATTGGCATGCAATTTAATTTTAAAGGAAGACACAGATGAGATTTTGAACTTACTTTGTGTTTTTCTTTTGGGGCAGTGTGCCATCGTTTAGTATGCCAATAATCAACCTCTCGCTGACGGTTATTCAAATTAATAGCAGTAGGTCGTGCTGGTGAACAATTGTAAGTCTGAAGAGTTCGATAGTGTTGAGATTGACGAACTGGAGAGTCAGCAGACGAAGATGAACATTCGGATTTCGATTTCAAACGAACGTTCACGTCTGGACTATCTAGATTGTTCAATTTTTGGGGTGACTCTGGAAAGTTCAATTTAGTTCAAAATTCGAGTTGTAAATATAATTTTTACAAAGTAAGGAGATCAAGACCTCTAATGTTCCAAATTTCGAACTACAGTCTTTTTATATACTCTCAAATTTCTAGAAAATTCCTTGAATCATTTGAAACCTCTTGAAATTTTTTTAAATCACTTGAAAGAGATGTGAACTGATTTAAATAATAATTTTCTATCATTTAGGGAAGCAATTTTCTTTTTGATTATACTATTTGAGTACGCACCAGAATTTGCCACAACCGCATAAGTAGACTTGTACTGTGAGTCTACCAGTGGAGAATTAAACTGCTCCATAGTCAGTGGCTCGTGCATACTAAAGTCCTCTGGAACATCTGGCGAGACTTGGGCATTATTGTTTAACATTCCACTCGGTACCAAATTGATAAGGAAGTCCTGAAAACAGAGTTTTAGTTTTAATACGATTTTCATATCAAAGTTTAGTATCGTGTGCGTGTCACTTTCGCAAATTCTGAATCAAAAGTTAATAAATGCTAATTTCTTCAACATTAGGGGTCATTTATTAAATTTTTCATGTTAAAAGCTATAAAAATGAGATATTACTATTGTATTGAAAATGTACTGAAATATGACGCTATCTGAATGAATATTAGTTACTAGTGAAATGTTTCAAATATAATGATTTAAAGCTTGTTATTTACTGATTACTGTTGTGTGTGTCAATAAATCAGATATGTGTATTAATTAAATTTTGAGTCCTGGTTTATGCTAAAACTTTATTGCCTATATTAGCCATTATTACAAAATTCATATTGATATGACGGAACTCACGCAATAAATTGCCATGCGGGGTGAAAAGTACAGGGTGCATACGGATAGAAAATTAAATTACACGCACCGGGAATTTTACCTTCATGTTAATTGCAAATCCAAAAGGATTTTTTAGCACGGTTGGTGAACTTTGGAGCTTTTGTCGCCGATTTAGCAGCAAAATTATTACGAAAACTAGCAACAGAAGCAACGTTATTGCTGTCAAGACACCAATTAACACTTCCACGTACTCTTGACCCTCTTCTCGCGCTGTTACTAAAAAGAAAGTTATTTAATTAATAAATCATTACAAATACAAATACAAATAATAACAATACCATAGTAGCATAATTATAATGTTTTTAAGAAATATTTTAAAGATAGAATAATTTCAGTATTTCTCTCTTGACCCAATAATTAAAAGAACTTCCTTCTCCAATTTTCATTTTTAGAGAATTATCTTTAAATTCCGAAGCGTAATTGGACTAATTGTTGACATTACGCGAAACTTGCCACTCGAATTTTTGGGCATCCGAGTCAGAACTTGGCTGTCTTATTTTAATCTCATCTTGTCGGTAAAGAATGGTTGTCCTCATTTTCTTAATGAAGTTTACTGCCTTACCAAACCTAAGCCATACTAGGATAAGATTCGTCTTCCTACCTAATTTTCGAGAATAAACAAATATCACAAGCTCTATAATCAGGGCGGTCTATCCGTGAGAAATTTGCGAAGAGCCTTAATTCCACCAAAATGCTGAAATGCAAGCTGAAGAAAAAGCTGACGTTCCTTCGGAGCCTAAGTCTGTGTAATTATTCTCAGCAGCAAGTACTTACTGTAAGTCGGTCTATTTGTACGAAAACTGGCTTGTGAGCTAACACAAGTAGCAAAGTACGGTGGACAAGTTACCTACTTGTTTGTAAGTTGAGGTCCACGTCTTGGTTTTCTTGAAGGTTTCCGTTACCAATTTCTGAGACAGACTCTTCTGTCGCGTTCTGGAAGGGATTTGCTGAAGCAAAAATATTTTTAATTAATTTCACAGCCATTATTATTATTATTATTATTATTATTAGATTAATTGACATAATAATTTACTCACTCTCCTCAAACGTGACTTCACTGATCATAATCCACCTTGCAGCGAAGAAAAGATGAAACTTGACGAATTGGCCTATCCTGCCGTGTAAATTGATCGAAACATTTCGAGCGTTTTCCAAAATGTTGTCAGGAATATAAGAATATGAAAGCGGGTCTTCCTCTTGATCAAATTCGCCACTCTCACTGAACCAAATTTCTGCCTTTGAGAAAACCTGGACAGATGAAATTGTTGGTTCACTTATTAGTTATAACGTGGCACACAGTTATAAACTTATAACTGATTCAGTTTAGCAAAGAGCAGGTATTTCGTGTCACAAACTTTAGAGTTCTTTTAAATAGTTTTTTTTTAAGAGAAGCATCACAAAGCTATAGTGAAATGATAACCTGTACTTTGTGCAGTGAAGAGAATTTACCTGTACATCTCGAGAAAAAAAGTTGTTGGTATAAATGTGCACAGCGTTGAAAAACCTGAGATCGTCGAATTGGAAAACGAGCTCGACGAAATTGACAGGAAAGCTATCGCGCATCCAAGCAACCCAGCAAGTACCTGCAAAGAGTCATTGACATTTTTTTGTTTCCTTTATTCTTCGCGTTTTTGTAATTTGTTTACACAGTTATTTACTTATCTCAACAATTGGGAGTTCAACTGATTAAGAGATAATTGAAATGATCACCAATTAGCTCCCAGTGCAATTCTTTCATAATTAAAAATTTTTAATCCGTAAGGGTTAACAACATCTAATCATTTTCTGATATTGCTTTGCTGGTTGAAGTTATTGCTCAGAAATTGACTTTAGTGATTGTTAATTTTAGTAATAGTGGGAAAAGTGAGTAAGAGGCAGTTATTGTTAGTGACCTAATAATGTTGAAGCATTGGAGGTAACTGGATCAGAGAGTATTTGGAAGTGACTTGTGATGAAGGATTAGGCTGTTAATTAAGTATCTATGTATGTGGGAAATAGAAAGCTGTGAATCAGTGCTGCATTAGAATTACCTCTTCCATATCCGGTATCCATCCTGTAATTATCGGCACCGATCTCTCCATCGATCAGACGACCCAGGCCTCCCGAGAGCATGTCATTTTCCCTAATTCCATCGTAGGAACTGTCGCTGAGTTCGGGCATGGGCGAATCCGGAATCGTGTAACTCACCACGCCACCTAAACACGCGAGCTTATCATCTCAAATGAAAGTTCCTGCACTTTCCAGGACGTTTCTCAAGCTTATAGCTCCTGAAACTACGGCAAGTGTGGAGCTTATCCGCTACTCGGATAGGAGAGTCTAGATATTTTACTTACAACTATATACATATATCATCACTTCCTCTTTCTATTAAAAATCCACTTTCATATACGTAATATACGTAATACTAATTCCATTTAAAGAAAATTATCCGTTTCTTTTTTTTTTGAGATGATTTTCTACTAACTGAATTATGTAGTAGAATTTGATTAAGATATAGTCGTATTTTCAATAACTTCGAGATTAATTTAATTTAATTTAATTTAATTTAATTTAATTGAATTGAATGAAAGTTTAAATAATATTTCAATTAAATATATAAGACTATAAAGAAATTTTAGGTATTTTTTATAATTTCAAGAGATTAGAAAAAATCAATCGATATAATTTCAGTTATTTACAATTGTAAATAACTGTGATAGATAAAAAATAGTAGATAAAAAATGAATTAAAATTTTTAAAAATCTACTACTTTTGATGAATCATCCTCATAAAGATAATCTCTTGCACGCGTCGCTAAAAGCATTAAGCTATAAGTTATCATATAATCAGGCATTTAATTATTTCATCCATTAGATAGAATTAACAATCTTAATCCCTATTTTAATAAGGTGTTTCATACATAAACTCACTTAAAAATTCAATAATTTCCCTAAACTTGCAAACATATATGATATGGAATTCAAAGAATTATAATGACCTGAAGGATTATTAATTAAATTAAATCTAATTGCATTTTGCAGGCTGAAATAACAAATTTGAGAATTAGATCCGTTACCTAGGCATCGATTTTCCGTCACGATTTCCTGACTTCTCGATGAGCGTCTAATTATTCCGGTGAACAAAGAGGAAAGAGGAAAGGTGTGGGGACGTGATAGCCTCGTTTCGTTGTGAGAAAATTAATAATAAATCGCGCAAATAGCAGGCCCTGCATTTTGCCGTGCACGGATCGTGTTCGAAATCGCGTAACTACTCTCAATATTTTACGGTGCAGCAACGTAATGTGTCACGCGATGTGGTCAAGCGTTTTGGTGTGCGACACTCTCTAGAAATTAGTTCGCGATATAACTACTGAAACGTATATATATATACGTTTAATTACCGTACGTCAATTATTTCGAGAGATGCAAAGGCAGAGGATGTTCTCATCCCTGCGGCGCTATCAAATTGCTTGATACGAGGGCACAGTTGACGCTTCATTTTAAATTTGAAACCGCCATTCCTATCTATAAATTTCCAAAATCAAATGAAAAATAAAGAAAATTAATTCAGATTTTTTCTTCCAAATGTTATTCAAAAGTTCGATTAATGGGGAAATATAAATTTAAATTTGTTTTCATAATGCGCATGAGAATATTGTAATATTGTAATATTGATACAGGCTGGATAAATGAAAGATCTGAAAAGTATCATTATAAATTTTACGACACCGATGTCTGGCGATAAGACTTTGAATCCGTTAATCCGGAACGGTGCTGTAATTTCCATTACAGGATCCTCGCAAAGCATGTCGCCGAAAGCATTCATTACAGTTTACCATTGTAATAATAACATAACAATATGCCTTGGCGTCATTGAAATTGTGACAAAAGAAGATAAATGGAAGGCGGTTATTTATTATTGAAAGAAAATTGATGATGTTTTGAAATTGTTTTCAACTTTCCGTGATATAAATTTAAACGTAGGCGATTATGAGTTTTAATTTATCAAAGCTTCTTTTTAAAAAAACACTGGTTTCCATAAAATGAATGATACTCAGATGAAATCTGGTTAAGACCAGAATTTCGGTTGAAAGTAGTGTGAAATAGTGTAATTGAAGTTCTGAACTTTCAACTGAACGAATTTTTGTATTGATTCAAAACGAAAGAAACGTTTTTCAATTATTGGATCTTTAATATGAATGTCGGCAGAAATACAAAAAGATATAATTCACTGAGTTTGAAATATTTAATGATACTCTTACCTAAATGGACCAAAGAAAAGAATAAATAAAAAAGCGCGTAGAATAACTAGAATATTTTTTTCTGAGAGAATATGAGTTGATTTTGACTTGAAAATTGAAATCAGATGATCAAAAAATAGAAAAAAACAGGACGTGCTCGTTATGTGCAAGGAAACTTTAATTGATGCACAGCACAGGGTTGAAGAGAGTAAAGTGCAGATGCAGAGCAAAAGTAAAGTGGAAAACTTGAGAACACACTTTTCCCAAACTTGCAACATTTACTTTCAAACTGAACGATAACGATACTCTATTAGGTTCAGAGTAATCAAACTGCATGAATAAAAAATTTGTAGAAACTTTTTAAAATTATATATACCAAATTTGAAATTTCTTTCTAATCTCAATTTTGAAGTTCGAGGTTGAATTAAAAATATTAAGGTTCATTTCACTTGAATTTTTACACAGTGGAGGGAAATTTTTAGGTCTCCTAAATACATTAGTTACTTTCCTGAGAAAAATTATTTTCAACTTTCTTCGATGAATAAAAGTCAGGAATTTTTCCCGGTTACCCAGTCTAGTCGAGACTCCAGATTTGATTATTAATATTTAAGTAGCATTCAAGTATAATCGGGAAAGATCGATAGTGGTGATTTTGGAGGTACCAGTGGCGTTTCAGGAATCCCTGAACTTTGATTATTCAGGCTGGCTTAAGTCGAGGCATTAATTTGTCATTAATCCGCCCTCTGGCGCGGCGCAGTTCCGGTCTTCGGAAACCCGAGCAAATTCAAATGCACCAGTCTACATATATCGATATCAGTATTTGCATAAATGATTTTTCTAGGTTTCTAATACGGAACAACATTACCCAATACCACACACGTTCAGTAGATGTGGGTAGAAGCTTTTACGCTATAAGAAACATTCAGAGCGTGTGAGATCGGGCTCACTGGGCGGGAATGGCAGATTTATGAGGGTCGCGCACGGCATCTGGTTAAAACACGCTGCCGTACAAACGATTACGTCCAAATCTCAACCGAGAGGACGGAATAATGCCAGATCAAGGACGTTCGTCTAGTGAAATTCGCTTGCCGAAGGAAAGAATCATTTTCCACTCGATTTAGTTGCTTTTCGCGAAAATAGAATCCATTCTAGTCGAGTGGTACACCATATTGGTAATAAGTCTTTTCTTTTCTGATCTGGAGATTTATTGTACGAAATTTTTCCATTTTGTCATTATATATCGGAAAATGAATAGGGAATCTGGGACCACCTGTTTTTTGTTTCTAGTATATAGTCCAAGATTTTTTTGCATTATTTTCAAATCCTTTAAATACTAACGAAACATGTATTTTACTCTGATTGAATAAGATCTCGTTGAGCTTAATAAAAATCACTGTTAGTCGACAAGTAGTTTATTCATAGTTTTTTCAAGGGAAAGGAGCTAGGCGATAAAAATTTCACGCTTTTTGAACGGTTACGCTTACAGAGAATTCAGGGAAAACCGAGGCGCTTCCGGCGCGTCGAAATAGGCAGGAGTTGGGGGTGTTTCTCCCTCATGTTCTTCTCCTTTACTTTCCCCTTTTTTCCTCTATACTTTGAGAGGTAAGCAGACCTACATTATGCATAGCAATAGTATACTTACTCTGATCTTGGCACCCTTTGAGCTCGATGCGAAGGCAAACTGTGCGTCTGTGTACCGAATGTGGTAAAACGCGTACCTGGCTCGCGAAAATTGGTGGGACGAGCTTGTGCGAAACAACTGTAGACGTATCGCTGTTTCCAGCGAAGACCTGCAAGTGAAGGAAGGTCAGAATGTTAAGGGGATGCTTTGATGTCGTGCATTAAATCAACTAACAACATTTCGAGCAACATTTCTGTCCGACTCGCTTGTACGTTATCAAATAGCAATTTGCATACACAACCAGTTTTTTTCATTCACCCATATTCAGGGGTGAAAGTGAATTAACGTAAAACAATAATATACTCATTTGAATTGCCTTAAATTCCATAGAAGTTGCTTGTTTAATTTTTTAAATAACGTTATTTCAAAATAAATAAAGACAACTTTCGCTTGAGGCCATTTTTTCATTTATCTCAAAATTACAGAAAAAAGTACATATTTTTTATCAATATACTTTATGTGGTATTTGACAAAGTTTCTCGAGGGAAGAGGCAGTAGATTAAAAAATTCTCCTCGAAGTTCTCTGATGGGAATATCAGTTATTTTATTTAAGATAGAAAATGAATTTCGTGATGGGGAGAAACGTTGCCACTTGACGTACCATTTAAAGCTCCCTGTGGGTGAAGTTGAACACGGATATCGAGGTGATACTTACGAGCTGGAATTGCCAACTGCTTTTCAGAGCGTAACCTATGGTTAAGCGGTGCTAAAAGCGCGGCTTTCTCCATACTACACCTCCAGCATGCATTCTGTTCGATTTTTTTGTTCTCACTATTTCGATTTTTTCCTATTTTACGATCGAAGAGCAATCAAATTTATCGGTTACTCCGCTCTTTTCAACTATAAATTAAGAGTTCAACCTCTGTGAAAACATATAACTGAATTAATCCAGCCATTTCGCAACCGCATTCCAAATAATCATTCCCCGGATCTATTATAATAATACTCAACCTCAATAAGGAAAGTATATACAGTATTGGATAATAAGTTTATTTAAAGGAAGTAATTTTATTTATCTCTATTAATATTGATGAATATTTGCCGAATTTATTCTCAGTATATCATTCTCTTATTTTTCCTGTATATTTAGAATAATCCAACATCATTCATATTGTGACATTATTCATTCATCTTGAGGTCTTTATAAATAATAAAATAATTTATTTTGTCATTCCAGTAAGTTACTTCAACTTAAAGACACGATTGACTCAATTGATATTTAATGGAGACTGTTTAACAAACCCTGTATTTTATGTCCTTCCATTTTTCAGAAATAATAGCTCATTATTTCTGGTTGATGGCCTCATTCGTTTCTACTCTCATTCGATCTTTCTCCTTTCACCGCAATTCAAATAATCTTTTACCTTTTACCCTTTTCGAAGTATTGTCTGAGGTTTTGTAACACCTGTATTTACATAATGGGGATATTAGCTCCGTGCCCTACTACGTGAGTTGAGTCTACCGCAGCACAGAGGGTAATACCGGGGATGAATTCCACTACCCTCCTTTCCTCATAGATATAATTTCGATTTTACGTTTCAAACTACAGTTACTAAAGAAAAGAAGTCCAAAGGAACAAAACCATTAAGTTTCAGACCAGAGTGGAATGGAACTTTAAATAAAAGTGAATTAAACATCCCAAGATGAGATAAAATGCTGCTGGGCATGGCTCTAAGAACTTTTCCAACATCTCTCTATTTCTTCTTTTATTTCATCTTACTTTTTCAAACGCGCAGTGGATACTTTTCTAGATTTTAATAGAAAAAGGCGAAAATGAAAACCAGCGTTGAATCATGGTTGAGATTTATTCTATAAGGTTTTCAATTTTTTAATTGTTTTCTTTTTTTAATTTCATTATGATTGACAGTCGGGTATTTTTCTCCCAATATTTTTTAATTGTTTGAGGAAATTTGCACATTTTTACTGAAATCTTATCTACTATGTTGTTTGGAATAACATTTATTTTGAGTTCTTTATTTTACACAAACCTCTTTGCCATCCCAGCGTTTGTAGCGAAGCCATTCACTGAAACCAGGTCTTCGATACTCTAGGGTATATTCCTCGACATACTCCTGCCCTCGGCCGTGATCGAATCGACCTTGAGTTTCGATACCGGTGACAACGTAAGTCCTTCTCAAATCAACCTGTAGCCATTCTCGTACCCCATTCTCTATTTGTCTCTTAGGACACCATGCACCCCCTGCTGTCTCCTTTCGCAATCTAAACACAAAAAAGACGTTTCTAAAGTTACATATGCATGGGTAGGATGTCTTCTGTGTGCAGGGAATTTAAGGAAATCCGGGAATTGAAAAAATCCAACAAAATCTAAGAATTGCCCTTCCTTGATTTTATTTTTGATGTGGGAAGCAGATTTCCGGTTAGAAAAAAATTTTTCGATTAATCTGAAAGTTTATGCAAAAGTATTTACATTGAAAATGCATTTACATAATGAAAATTCATCTGTAATATGTAAATAAATAGATAGTATTACAGACTACTTGTATAATCTCGCATTCACTGAATTACGCGTTTTCCGCACGAGGTCAGTACGATTTTCTCTCGGAATCTGGTTATCTGATCATAAAAGCCACGACGAGTACATCAATGAATGACGCAGTGACGCACTGAAAGCTTTTTGGATTTCGAGTGGTCTGTGATGAAAAGTATTATATTTTTATGAAGCGTATCTGATCGAAAGGATAGGTGGTATGTAGTTGCGTTATTCTATGCGTGTGAACTCAAATCACTCATAGAAAATTATTCATTAATATTGAGACTGTTTTAGCCGTAAATTTTATTAAATATATTCGAATCTATGTAGAAATGATAACTAAAATAAGCACAGTAAAGAATCTTAAATGTTTGTAAATCTCAAATTATAATTCTGCATTTTTCTAGAGAATGCTTTAGGTACAGAATAACCTCTGTTATTCTTTTATTGAAGATGGGACAGAAGATTGTGTAATCTTCTTAAGTACTTTCAAGTTAAAAGCTTCAAAACTCGGTGGCAACTTTTAAATCTTATTACCAGCATGAATCGAAACTCTGTTTAGGTCAGCGACACATTTTCACCGAGAACTTATAAATTTGATTACTTTAAGAAGTTTATAAATCGTTTTACTTCCATATAATTTTCTCAGCACAGAAACCTCATTGAATATTTTCAATTACTCTACCTATTACACTTTAGTGAATATTCTTCGCGATATTTATAGGGATTCCTCTTTTATGAGACTTCATTCTTGTATTTCATAAAATACAATAAAGGAGTTGTTCGAATCGGCACTTGTTTTAGTAAAAGGTTTTTTTTCTCTTTCAAATAAGCGCATTATAATGTTAAAAATACATTTTTTACGTAGGTACCTCTTGATTTCACATGAAAACAAGGGAAATGGAATTCTGCATACGAGTGGCAGCTTTTAATGGTTTCATTTAATTTGACTGTAATTACACAGTAATCATTTATGCAGAAGAGCGTGCAAACAAATCCAATAAATTCCAGTGCATACAGATGCAAATGATGTGGAAAATAAATAACTATTAAAATATTATAAAAATGAGTAAACCAAGTGTAAGATATATTAATATTTGTAATATATATTTTTTTGAAAATACTTTTTTTTATTATGTAAGCGTTTATTTTTAGTTTTTGAATTATTTTATATCTCTATTATATCTCTAAATTAAAAAGAGATCAAGAATCTTGCTTACCAGCTCTGTATCTTTAAATTTTTATTTTTATCAGTGGCAAGCAACGTATGAGTGATAAGAATCTTGATAATGTGGGTTGTGGTTTTATAAGAAGGAAAGCTGCCTGATTACAGCACGGAAAGCATGCTGTCGTGTTATACAGTATTGCCTGAACAAAGAAGAACAATTCGTGGGATCGTTCGAAGGTTTTAAGAACTTTTCTGTTTCGAGAACTGCACTTAAATAGTGTATTAAAGCAGAACACTTCTTTTCATCGACTGTACGGTTCTTTCACCTCATCTTCTCAAATAACTCCAATAGAATTTCCGATGCGATCGTTTGACTTTTATCTTCTCCACAAAAGATAAAGATAATGAACTTTTCACCTGAGAGAAATTGACTATATATTTTAAAATAGGTGATAAAAGGTCTTATGTTAATTGATAAAAAGCGGTATTTAAAAGCAAGATATAAATTTATTATATATTCTGCAAGTCATTGTGTTAAAATGTAGTGAAAGTAAGTCAATTCTTCAAATGATAAAAAAAGAGCGCTTGAAATGCAGACACAAAAGTATCATTCTGCAGGCGTTACTCCGCCTGACTAAAGCCACACTTGTTCTACTTCCAGATGTCGGTCAATTTTTTAATTGCAAGAACATGAATAACCTTTTTTTCTTTATTACGACTTGCAATATTTTTTAATGTTAGCTACTCGTGCGATGAGTTTAGGTATATTTCTGGTATAGTGATATTTTATAAAAATTTTAAAAGTTTTTATGGGTCATTTTAAACGAAAAAAAATGTATTAACAAATGTGCAGATAAATTTAGTAAAAATTTCAGAATTTCCTCTTTCAAATGAGCTTTAAGAGCTTAAAAAGTGTTAAGAAAGAAGTGTATCAGAAAGACTTGATCATTAATTATTTCCAGCAATTTTTTTTAATTACAGTGAGTTTTTGAGACACGAAACAATTATCTCGAAATTAAAGCTAACACCGCACACGAAACTAATGTTTCGTAAATTATAATTAAACTACAATTTTAAGTTAACAGAGGATACGTCCAGAGCAGACGACTTACAAAATTAAAGAAGTGTTCATTAGTATTGGAGATTTAATAAGGTTTTAAACATGGTAAATTAAATGATAAACTTTAATTAGGTCTCTTAAACATATGCAAGACGATAAAACGGTATTAGCATTAAATGCGTGTAATTTAGAACTGCAGAAAAAGTACGTAAAATTATGGACAGGAAGGAGTACAGTGATTTTATTTCCTATTTAGATAGAATTACTGATTTGACTAATTAAAAATTCCACTCACTAATTATTTAACATACGCTTAACATATTTTCCGTATTATTCTTATAAAAAGGAACTTTCACATTATTACATGCCTAGTTTAAACCAATTATGACGGAAAAGAGCTTGCTTATCCTTGTTTCCTGGAAATTTTTTTTAGAGAATGCGTTTATATAGATTCTATTATTTTCATAATCAGCGCATTAAAATACATCGATATAAAATTTTGATAAAGACTATTTTTTCTTACCGGCCATTTCGTGGACCCACGTTTGCGACATATGAAGAGGATGCGTTGATAGCGTGGTCCGGAATTACTCCAGACTCCATTCCAAGAGGAGAATTGCATGACCCTGAAACAGAGAGAGAGGGCGATTTTTCTTATTACTCGAGGTTGCGAGATTCGTGAGAATGTATACCAGAGGGACTTGCAAACACGAATAGAGGATTTCAGTTTGCAATTGGTGTTCGCAAAGTTGGGATAAGTGGCAAATAGCTTCAAGCTCAAGACATAGCGCCGCCGGGGCATTATCCAATCACGATACTTATTAGTCTTTTAACAACCTTATTCACGTTTCAATTTGTCCTGAGTTTACTGTCATTCACGCGTAATCTTTTCATTAAACTTCTCACTAGATGAGAAGTGCCATTCCACATAACTCGAGCACGTTATTTCCAAGTTAGAAATTTCTTTATAAAATTGCGTGAATACCTTCAATATAAATATAATATTATATAATGAATGAGATAAATAATGAATGATACAATCAACCACACTACAAGGAAAAAAATTGAAGAAAGATGTGAATGAATTGCGGGACGAAATGTAAAGATTATTTCAAAAGGGAAAACAGTTTGAGTATAGTTAACATGTACCATTTTTTCTCGAAATCTCTTAATTACTCGTGTACGTAATTACTCTTTCAGTGCGCTCTTAGTGCGAGTCACTTTGATCACGTTTCGCGGAAAATCTCATTTTAGAAGACTTTTTTTTAGCGAATGCAATTTTATGACTTTAGTTTCTTTCACTGACATGATAAAATTTTGTATACGTGTATACTTCTAATTATACGCAATAGTGTACAATAACTGATATATTTGAATTCGTGAAAGAAGTATCACCAAGTCTATTTGATGAAACTAGTGCATATGAAAAAAGTTTTCAATAGTGCTTACGTTTCATGGTATCTATCAATTTTTCATAGACGTGATGGAATATTTATCCTCTTGAAAAATGTATTATTCCATTTAGTATTTCCTACTTTTTCATTGGATTTAAAAACGGATAGTAAAACGCGAATCTGAAAACATATATATCGTTTTAAATATTATATGGACACGGACAAGCAAAAATTATATTCCCTCAACATTATGGAATACTGTATGCCCTTAAGGTGTACATGTGGAGTTTAAATCCGCATTTTATTTCTGTTCTTTAAAATTAAAAGCTGCTTTACACAAAAAAGCTGAAACGAAAAACCTGTAGCGGGCAGGAAAATTATGCATGATTCCAGTAACAAAATGAGATCGTTTTTATTGGCTTTACAAATTAACTTAGGACAGGGCGATTGATCGTGCACAGACGATTAAGTTTCACGCGTGTTTACTCTGGTTCTGCAGTTTATGTGGACAGACTTTCTCTCGCTTTTTCGTCTCTCTAGGTTCAAACAAAAAATGTCGCCCCTTTCATTATAGTTGGCTTGATATACCGAACGAAATTTATTCTTCCTCAAAAGGTCTTATCTCAAATAGCAATCGGTAAAGCGAACGAAAAGTTTCGAAAAGAAGAAAGTTGCCACGATTCTTGAAAATGGAGCCTCACAAATTGGTAGAGGACGAAAGGGAGATAGAAATGCACCAGCGGCGAAGAAGATTACGAGCAAGGTACCGCTTTAATCCGTCGTGGAAATAAATTGTCGCTAGGTGCCCGGTTCTTTCGACGAAAAAGAACGAAAGAGAAAAGAGAAAATGATGAGGAAAAGTACCCTTAGGAAAAATGTAAGAAAATTTGAAATAGTAATCAGAAGTGAAAGCTGAGGTCCTAAAGAATATATTTTTTTATTTAGAGAACTCTTTAACCTTTCATTTCCTTTAATTTTCCTTCTCTAAAAAATGCATGGTCCAGAAAACTCGGAATTTAGATATTTTCATTGTTATCGGTTTTCCGAAATGCTTTGTGGCCACGAATTATTTAAAGATTTAATTTAATTTCGAAATGTCTTATTAAAAAGCTTAGAAATACTATTAACAATTGAATCTTTTTCAATTTAGATTCCTGATGCTTTCCATAAATAAAAGCTTCTAAAAATAAATTCCTTTGCAAAACAGATCTCGAAATTAGTAGAGGGTTTTTCTGGGAAACAGTAAATTCCTTCTGGCTCTGGAGTGTTTGTAAATAAAATAGGCATGCTGACCCTTTTTCTGGATTGGAATCGAAGTAGTGGAGCTTAAGGCGATTGGGACAAAGTCATCCATAAGTTACTTTCTGAAACTTGTCCCGAAAAGTTAATACAGTAGGAAAGGCTTAGGGAGCCGAAGGTAGATAGAAATTTGGAAGACGGATGTAACTTAACTCCCTCTTTCGGCTCCTCTCGTTACCTTCTCGTTCAAAAGTTTTAATGAAACAGCTCCAAGTGTTTCCACGACGTACGATATCTGCGATGAGGGAAGTTTGAAAAATGATGTAGCTCATCTCTGCAATATTAGCAAAAATAAACATAAGAATGAGAAAATAAGAATAGAAACAAAGAGCCTACTGAGGACACGACTAGGAGGTTCAGCTTGAATGCATTTGAAACAATCTGACCGCAGAAAGTTTAAGACGATCAACTTTTCAGAAATCTTCTTTTTTTACACTTCCTCTTCACTCACTGTGAAAGTGATAAGAGAAAGATCGTTTTCCTGGTGGGAAGAAAAGAATAATTTCCGACTTACGCGCCTTTACGCCGATCTTTCTAGAAGAGATTGGTCAGAGGGATTCCAAACCGCCAATTTAAAGCAGTGAACATCGAATAGAACTTTAGGAACCCAAACTCGCCTTGACTACGTCAGGAAGTAGATTTCTCGAAAAGATTGCCTGTTTGCACCATTAATCACCTCCACCGATAGTCTTGACTTTTCAAGCAAAAACTTAGCGCGTGCTCAGTGGTTAACTCCAGTCGTTGACTGCTCCCTAACTTCGATATATCATGGAATGATTACAGCTCACCGTATCGCGTTTGACCGCCACTAGTTGACTTCAAACAAGTCTCGTGAGTAAACTAACTTCACAGGGGGTCCTCTTCATGAACATTCATCACTGTTTCATGCTTGCTAATGCGAATGCATAAAATTATGAAGTTAGCATAATACATTATCTATTTTCGATACAAAGTCAACAACCGAGGGTTATAACTTTTATATTTAATTAATTCCTTTCTCGGAAATTAACAGATCATTTTTAACAAAAAACTCGAGTGGAAGCTATTCTTTTTTTTGTCAGTGTACGAAATTCCCACTTTGTTTTACGTTTCGCGATAACGATAAGTTTAGACACTTGATTATTTGTTTTGGATAAATATTTGTAAAGGACACTATGCTCTAAAGTAAAGCTTATCATGAATTCGCGTGTGAGTGAACAACTGAGCGTAGTAAATAATCGGTTCCCAATGTTTGATTAGGTCTAGAATAATAAACATTAATAATAATGGCTGAATCTGTGGGATACAATAACTTCGAGAAGAATTGAATTGTCGTGTGAACTAGTAGAGGAAATTGAATTTTGAGTTGAAATTGATTACAATGGCAAGAGTGAAACATGAGTTGGATCTGAAATGTTCCGAATTGGTTGATTTTCACTCGGTCAAATTGCATGTCAGGTGTGGAATTCAGTAAAGACGAATCGTTCGACGGGGAATGCGTCGTAATGTATCCACGAAACAGCTTATTCCGCTGTGAATTGCAGTCGGATTTCCGGTGACAATAGACATTGTGACAAGACCAGTACCTACTGTAGAGGCACAGTCGACGAAATAGCCTACAACTCGCCACCATCGGACCACCGAGACTTGCAAATCACTACTAGGATGTTTGAACTTTCAAACGTATACTTTGATGTGGACTGTTCGAACGACGGGTTGCGAACGACATAAAATAACCCAATCCCTGGGGTACGACTCGGAGTTTCGAATTCGAATATGTAATTGTACTTGTTGTTTCTCTAGTACTCCACGTGTTACTAGCCACTTCCCAGAGTGAAGAATATTTGAATTGTTAGTGGGGACTGTGTATTGGAAGGAAAATATTGATGAAAATTAGAGAATATTCTTCATAAACCCTAATCGATTCATCTCACAAATCTGTAGTTACAGCAGTAAGTTCAAATTAAACGAGTAGAACGTGCACATATTTAACACGCGTTGTCGACTTACTCGTCTTAATTTGGTGCAGACACTTGAGCAGGTTAGCTTGACTAAGTCACGCGACTAGACTAAAACGCATAGGTGGATATAGTGCGAGGAAATCCAAAGTCTTGCGCGAACAATGGGACACCTGCCTGCCAGCCAGCTAATATGTAGGTGCGAGGGGTTGGAGATGAGTCTAGCAATACGAACCAGTAAGCCTCGAGATGAGCTGACATTGTTCAGGGATAAGACGGGGTGCGGAAGAAGGGTGAAGGGTGTTATATGGGGGTTGCAAGAGAGTTAGGTGCAAGGCGGATTGACGTGCTCCTTAAATGCAGAGAGGTGGAACGAAGGTTGAAGAACGGAAGGCGGTGAGCTTCTCAAGCGAATAAGATGAAGAGAGAAGCGACGAGATACCCGTAACGGAGGTCAATTGTTCTTCGCAACTGGATGTGTCTCATTACTTTCGAATTGGCTGGTCGAAGACAATGGTTTTGTAATACGGTTATCCCAAAGATGGCAGGTCCTCTCTAGTCACGCTTTATTTGCCTTGTCTTTTCATTTTTCAAAGTCAAAATTCTCCTGAGAATATTCACATCAACGATTGTAATAAGATTCTGCCATCTTCCGGCCGGAAAATTTATCTTCCTCTTTTCGTTTATGCGATTTTTCCACACTGCTTACTACTTCCTTTCCTGTGAGCATATTGTCCAACTTCAGTGTATTTCTGGGTCAAACTCTTCAACAGTTGATAGCCAAAAATAAGAAAGTTTCTTTCCCTGCACTTCTTGTAACTTTTTAATTTACGCACACCTGCAGCTCCGCCGTTTTCAAGAGAACCGCGAGAAGTTCGTATACCTCTCGTATTTTGCATGATAAAAAAGATACATGGCGAAGTTGTGAAGTGCTTTTTCTAATACCTAGACATTTCGTATAATTTTTACATCAGAAATCTCTTACGCTGATAAAATTGTCAATGAATAAGATAGCATTTTTGTATGGCGATAATTACCAAGTCAAATATCGAAGTTAGTTAATTTATAGCTGGTGGTAAAAATGTCACATCGAGCAGGAATATCTATCTACGTAGAAGACCAATTTGACCCAGTTCAGGAAGTTATAACGCGGCTAAATGTCCTTCCTGAGTTAGTGCAGTCATGTTGTCACTTAAGAAAATTTCGACCTCAATCGATCATCTATGCTGCACTGATGAAAATTCATTTCTAATCTATCGAGGATAGAATTTTGCCTATGGTTTATTCTATACTTTATTGTGGATGGAAATTTAATTCTTGCCAGGGGAACTCAAAAGCTTGTTTGAAGCATGTAATTCCTATGTTCAAATTTAATATCCAGATATTCAGATTCACTATCTTAGAAGGCTTTATGATATAAGAATTAAATTTGGAACAAATGATTCTAGAACGCCCAAAGAAGTATTCCGGATTGCAAAAGAATGTCTAATTTTGACTGGGTGCAAGGGAAGCATTCCCCTTAGATGAAATTCCTCATTTCCGCCTTTGACTGTCAGCTTTGGTCTCTCATAAGTGGCTACCACTCATGTGGACCCAGGACTATGGTATGAGTGCTTAAAATGTCTCGAGTTGGTGTCAAGTACGCTCGCTGACTGCACTTATCTTTGTGTAACTGTTTGTCTACCTCGAGGACAGAACATTTACCATAACGAGGAAAGCGGAAAGCTATGCAGACCCTTGGCCCTTGCAGCACTCTACAATGAGTTTGAGCCCCGCAGGTACCCTCCTTCTCTTTTCCCCTTAGTCCTTTCGTCTGTATTTCTTGTTTCTTCTTCACTATTTTCACTGCTAGATGTAAACTAATTTTACCAATTAAAGTCAGTAATTTCACGCTTTAGTATATTCAGTAGAAATATTGAGAACCTCAATTTTTCCTCTTTAAACTAATCTATACCTCCAGAAACTCGTTAAAAAGTGCAGTTCGAATTCACCTCATTTTGCACTCCTTTCCGAATATGTACAAAACTTTCTTGTCGAGGATAAAAGTTTAGTCGAGTTTCCATCAACTCCAGCTTTTGTTGTATGTTCAACATGAGGAAACATGCGTTAATGACTAGGAACTGAACAGTAAAATTAGAAAAAATTTAACAAAAACAAACATTTCCTCTCTTCACACCACTCTTATTAATTGTTCCTGTTTGTAATTATTTTGTGCAACGTTTCTCTGTTCTAAACTCATTCTTATTCCAGACTTTATCCATGCTACAGTTCCATTATACTTGTTTCCTATTTTCCTCATGGAAATGGATCCTTTTGACATGTTACAAATATCGACAGTCTTGAGTCACGTAAATAAATTTACATAGGCCTCCAAACGGATAGGTTCTGTGAAGAAAACTATAGATTATTCTTAAACGAAAACCTGTTCTGATCGCACGTTTTATATATATATATATATATATATATATATATATATTTGTGGTGGTTTCACCCGCAGTACCAAGTAGTACCTGTCTTCGTATCGAAACGTAAGCAACGAGCAATGGTCCAATAACGCAGATGTATTTTGTCCGCTTGTACATTTCGTATGCACATTCGAGTTTCTACCTGGAAAAGCACCGAGTAAATCGTATTGCTACTTCGCGTGTTCCGAACGAGGGTTGAGCATATCAGAAACACTTTAAGGCTCCCAACGACCCTAAATAAGTTTCGGTCACATTTACAGAAAGTACTGCACATGGAGTGAATACAAAATCTACAGAATTTGAGAGTCATTTAGACTATTGTGTGACAACAATTTAGTAATGCCAAATTTAACGAATTGTATTTTCCGTTATTTATTTCTGATAAGGATGATAATGTAATCAATTAGAAATTAGAAAAACAAAACAGGAATGAAATGGGTTGAAAGTTTTCCTGCAACCCTTATTTCTATGCGAGTTGTGAACTCACCACAATTCACCGCTGTCACCTCTTGAAGCTGAAACTGTTGGTATGAGATTCCAGGTCTCTGGTGAAACTGTCAACTGGTCGGCTTTGAAAACCTTTTACAAACGACTACACGCCATGCGGGCTCGCCAACTATATCACATTCGTGTTCCAGGGTTTTCTGGTCAGGAGGGAAAAAAGATGAAAGAAGAAATGGGGTACGGGCGAAATAGGGTAGTAAAAAATCAAGAAATATGGTAGCAAGTAGATGGAAGATTAAAGTAACAGAACCAATTTCTGGTTGATGTTGGTATAATAAATTTTTCTACTTGGGGAATACCTGAATTCCCACCTCTTGAGCCTTTTATTTGTTTATATGTGCTGATTTTAATTACAGTCTTCACAGACGTTTCCCGATTCAACTGTTTTTCCCCTGTTCAATTGAATTCAATATAGTAACCTGTATTAATTTTATTCAAATGAATTTATTCCTCTACATTTACGTACTGAGAGAAGTATGTAATTATCATTATTGAATTCTCTAACCAATTTTGTAATTGCAAAGACAGCACTTGCTGATTTGAGTTGAACATAAACTCGCTACAGAAACTCGGCTTTTAACTTAATGAGACATCCGGATCCGTTCATTTATATCAATCTATTAACAAAATTAACAAGTGCTTTGTTGAGTTGAAGAACTTACTTAAGAATACTGAATACAAGAAGGTCAAATGAAGAAGTTGAGAGCTTTTGATAAAAAGACAACAGTCTGCACGGCAAGTAGATTGTTTATCGATTAAACAAGCTGGCTATAGAGCGCTGCACAGACTGACGCGGTGAATACTTTCTTTAAAACGAGTCTCGTTAGGCCGGTGAAAGTTCTTTGGGTCAGAAAAGGCTTCTAGGAGAAAAACGCTTTCTCAAATTTTTCACCGAGCTTAGGTGATCTCTAAAGTTTTTATTTTACCTCGAGTTCCGAGATGAGGGAGCCATCAGTCTGGAGTAATGACTCACTAGATAGCCTCCTCGAGGGATAAATTATTTTGAATCTAATGCGACAGGATAAATCGCATCTCGAGTAAAGGAGTTTTCTTCCGCTACACTTCACAGAGAAACAGAGTCCTCTAAAGTTGAGAAGATCCTGCAACGTGCTTCTAATTATTCGATTAATCAAGTTTACTCTACCAGAGATTCTAAAAGGGCGGAGGTGAAATACTACGTCAAGGAGAGAAAAGTCTAGTGGTGTCGATTTTTCGCAAATCCACTCCGCAAACGTGAATGTGATTTTAATTGAGCTAGTTTGTTTCAAAGAGATGTAACTGTAATCCATTACAATTTTTTTACTTGAGGTTTATTTTAGTTCTCTCATAGAAGAAAAAAGTGGCAAAGAATGTACTCCTTGATTATCATCAAAGAACAAAGGAAACTAATTAGTCAGTCTTTTTAATTTCTTTGTTACTGATGACAGGTTTCATACTAGTTGTGTTCGATATAAAAATGAAGCAATTGAGACAATAATTCATGGAATAAAAATGTTTAGAGAAAAGTATCTAGAATTTAAATTTTTTATGAGTAATCCATTCAGTATTTGACATTTTATTTGAATACTTTATAACAGAGGTTTCAATTTTATTTCTCTCTTTCCTCTGGAAGTTATTTGAAAAATATATATGAGAAATGGAGAATTTCCCTTGAAATCAGAATGAAAGTGCAAATCGGGAACAGAATGAAGAATTGAAAACTTGGTCCTTGATCGAGAGGGTGTGAGTTTCGTTGGATAAACTATGGACACACAAGTGTCGTAAAAGGTCTGACAAGCATGGTCGAATAAAAACGTCCTTTCAACGATGACCCAAACCCGTAACCAAGTCCCATCCGACATTCCAGTTCGCGACCCGTTCCATTCCAGTTCAGTTAGAGGATTATGACCTCACCAACTGACGGACTCCCACAGCCGCTTCGAGAGAGATTCTCTATTCCTTCGGCACACTTGTTCGCCAGTCTATACTCTGCATCAGTTGCTCGCAAACATTACTTTAAAAGCTCTCCCTTATTTCAAATAATATGCTGCTTTGTCGAAAGCAAATCTGTTCCGAACCCAAGCTAAACAGGAGAGACCCTCTTTTCATACGCTTTATTTCGTGACTATGAAACATACATCCTTTATGTAATTCTGAAGATTATATTCGTTGGGGGAAAATGCAAGTAAAGCTTCAAAATAAATAGAACTAAATTGTTGAAGTAAAAATACTGGAAACAGCTATAGTAGATAGGAAGAGAGACTTCAGAAGTTGATTAGTTAATTATAGTTTATTTTACTGTTTAATATGTACTGTTAATTAATTCATTCGGGTATTATTTATGATACATAAGCCATTTGCGTATTTTTCAAGTTCATACTTCACTTAACAAACGGAATGGCCTCACGAGAAAATGAAAAAGCTGTGATCCGTCAGAATTTGTCGTGTTGAAATTCGCTCAGCTGCATTCTGAAAAAATATTCACGTTCAATTTATTTATCAAATTAGGTAGAATACATTTTTGTCTCGTGTTGACCTAGTTTTTCCTACATAGCTTGCAGCGATTTATTGATTTCCCGTTTTAAAAGTAATGATTTGCAATATTTTCTCTCGCAATATTTTTCCTTTTTTGTAACGATCTTTTCGGTGCCTGCTGGATTTGGGATTTGCTCTTTTTAACGTGCAAACCAAATCTATGTATAAAATAGGGAAATGTTAAGTTTTTTTTACAGATTTTATGTTGTCATTTAATTCTTTAGGATTTACTCTTTCACGTGTTTAATGGGTTTCCTGGGATTTTTGACTATTTTAAAAAATTACATAGAAATAATTCTCCTGATAAAGCAGAGTGATTGAGCGATATGAGGACTTTATAAAAAGCTCACGTAAAGGAAAAATTGATAAAGCTGATTTTTCTCTTGGTGTTTGTGCAATCAACATTAACATACTTTCATAAGTTTGCAACTAATTGCTGGCTTGAGCTCGAATCGCAATATTTGTTCATTAGTATGTTATTACATGATTCATATAATGTCTGTGAGATACATCGTCGTTTCAAATATATGTAGGCGCACTTGATTAGTAAGCACGACATGAGTAATAATTCTAACATAATATTCGAATGGACAAGAGCAGAAGAGTCTCGTTAATCCTGTGAATACTGAAAATAAATGACAAAATATGCATGTAAATCATGTATGCAGATTGTAAATTTTACTTACGAATGTCGAAGGTTTCGACTCGACAGATGGAGCCTAGCAGTGTCAGCAGTGCACATATTCTAGGCAATATTGGTGGGCGATCAGTCTTCATGTTAGCTGCAAAAGAGGAAAACCATCTTGAAACTTATCGTGCATCTTGAACTAAGCAGCAGATGGAACAGGAGTAAAAGGAAAGAGAGAGGGCAAGGGCAAGGGATCATCCGTTGGGAGATTAATGCTTCAGTAACGTTAGTACAAGGAAAGTGCACTCTAGCTCTTCCTCTTCTGGTCGTAATTTTCATAGCATGGAATAATTAGTCTTGAAGAGATAAGGATCTCCAAGTGCTAAGTAGAGGAGATATGTAAATATGTTCAATAGAGTAAAAAAATCTTGGAAGAATCTTACTTCATTCAGACATTCACAAAAAACACTTTTCTTCCTATATACAATCTTTAGTATAAAAATATTCGCTTGATAAGTTTCCAAAATAAAATGATTCGAAATTGTCATTCGTTTCCCATTCCCTAATGAAATCGAGGGACGTAAGATGGCAAAGGAAGGTAGTCGGGGGTTCGTTGTACTTTAATTCTGTGGTGGTAAAGCCCTTGGGGTAAAACGTTATCACGTTATCACGGGGTCACGTATCTTTGCGGGGATCTTCAGGGCCGACATATTTTCAATGGCTAACCTGTGTGGTGAAAATTTTGTCAGTTAAAACCTGAAACTGAAGAGAAAAGTTCTCCTTTTCTTGGCACACTTTTCCCGTAGCTAGTCAGCTCGACTTGTACGTGTGTCGCCTAGAGAAACACAGTAGAGTAACTCGTAATCGAGTCCCCACCCAATTAGCTCAACCTAGCACCCCTTCATCCACACAGAAACTCTTTAGGTTTCTATCCTTCTCTCTTGGTAGTTTGCCCTTCAACTAATTTTATCCCTTTCTCTCTCACCCTATCTCGCTTTAAGCGGAGTCACATTTGTCTGACCAGTGAAGTTTTGTCTGACCTTTACGGTCCTTTTTTACTGCGTCCGGAATTGACCTTTACAGTCACGCGAATGGACACTGAGGATTTCTTTTTAATTGAGACGTCGCTCTCCCTTTCACGTTAAAGTTTAAAAGTCATTTTTAGAATATTTCTTATTTTGACTCGTATCAATATTTTATATTGGACCGAGGCCAATTGAACGGTTTGCATCGATAGGGGCTGATCGTTCGAATTTTGAGAGTATATTAGATTTAAGCACTCAAAAAAAATATTTTGTGCAACAAAATATGTTTTGTTGGCTGAAATAAATTTTTGTTAGTTCAACAAAACGATTTGTGGGTTTAACAAAACGTTTTCTTGACCCAACTATAATTTGGTTGAACCAACAAAAAAATTTTGTTGCACAAATATCAACAAAATTATTTTGTGGTCCGAACCAAACCTTTTTTTTAATGAGGATTTCAAAATAAGTCAGAAGATCTCAAAATATTTCAAGGAAAACGATAGAGAAAGAAATTTCCGCTTTAAGATTATAGAAAATGAAATTTAAACATATTTTTCTATTTTTGCTGCAATAAATGCAATTTTATGCATCGGATTGCATTAAATGCAATCCGAGATAAGATTCCGGAATAAGAACTTCAAAGCATTCACTCACAATATTATATACCAAGTACTAATTTCAAGACGAGTACTGCTATTTTCTAAAATTGTCTTTTTCCCTGAAAGCGATGTAACAATTGTAACATCTATAGGAAGTGAAACACGATCACCAGGTGAAATTGAATCAAATAAGGAATGAAAACGAATTTCGATTAGGGAAAAGCGAGCTTTCGTGATTCGATTTCTCAGAATAAATGTCCAATGTGGAAGAAAAAAAGAAGGCAGATGTTTTATCTTTCCATAAAGTCAGGTTTTGAAAAGACATCGATGTCCTTAATTACTATTGCGTGAGACCTTAATAGAACGAGTTGGCATTTCAATGACAGAACATCAATTAATGTCATGTCAAAGGTTTTGTTATATTTCGAGTAATGAGTAATAACTCAAGTTTGAATCCACTTCACTTGATACAGAAACTTATAAACTTTATTAAGCTCTAAAGTCGATTCTAAGTTTTCCCTCGTTTTGGATTATCGAAGTTGATAGCTCTGATGAGACGATGCTCAGTCAAGCGATGTCGTTTGAGGAAAGGTGAAGAGCTTCGCGAGGTTAGTAAGAAGGTTCGTTTTAAGAGAAAAGGTTGGTGATTTGGAACTTGGAAGGACTTCTCAGCAATCTGCGGCAAAGAGCCGAGAGAAAGGGCTTCTTTGCTGTGGTTGCGAATTCCGAGAGCTTTACGAGCACGATGTGGAATCAATGGAATCATATATGAAGAGGACAATAAGAATTTGCTAGCTGAAATTCTTAGTCTGTGGAAACAAGGCGACCTATTAAAATCAATTCAGCCTTTCGCATGCGGCTCTTAGTACTACGTTGGAATCTGCAGCAGGCAATTTGAAGAATCCATAAAAAGAAATTACTTTTCTTTGAGTAAGATCAATTTTATGGTCTGACTTTCTTTATGAAATAAACTCTCGGTCGGTTATTCTGGAAAAATTATGTCCTTTCTTCTTAAGATCTACTTGTAAATGAAATATGTTTCTAAATTATTATAAGAATATATTCTGTATTACTGAATTGCATTCACCAAATGATGTTTTTGACGAAAAGCTTTGAGTGTTAAATTTTCGTTTTGAATGATTTTATCATTCAAAATGATTCATTTTTAGGATATCATAGCTCCGGGCAAAAACCCTTTTACGCTCGGTTGAATATCCGTATTTGAGGTGTTGAAATGGAATTTTGCATGAATATTTATCAGCCATAGAATATTCGAGGAAATATAGTTTGACCCTGAAAAATGTTTTACGTGCTGAGAATAACAATTCTAGAGCAACTGTTGCTGAGTTGTTCTTGAACATTGTTAGGGCTTTTTAATGACCGTTTCTGAAAGTTGACAGACCTAAATGTTTTAAATTTTAGACTAATTAGATTTTGTATTCTCCCTGTCTTTCCATAATTAAGAAAAAGAATCTTTTTTTTAATTATGTCGATAAAGAAACACTAATTTTAAATTACTTTAGGTTCTTTCCAAGAATTTCCAGGGATTACAATAAATTTCAAGGAGCTTAGTATTGGATTTCAGTAAGTTTAAGGTTTTCAATTATTTTGTGGCACATAAACGGATTCTAAAAAATTTATAACGTTTTTAAGGGATTAAAAAAAAATTACGAATTTTTTGCGATTACAATGCAGTCAATTTCATAAAATTTCAAAAGATGTTAGGGCATCTGAATTCAATTTCAGAGCATAAAGTAGTTCTTCTGCAAGAAAATCATGATAAATCGAAAATATGTAAATGTTCACTCTCCCGTCATCTTGCAGAAAAAGTACCTCTTGGTATTCAACTACTCATAACTTGGGTACCAACAAAAGCTATGGATGCGAACTGATATCTTATCGCGAGTGTATACAGCTCGTGTAGGGAAAATTGCTCGTTCAAGATGACGCACCACGGTCGGCAATGGGTGACTTATGTATACACCTTCCGCCTATTCGACATCTTCTCACACTCGAATCCATATGTACACAGATACGCATACATAAAAACATGTACCGCGTTTACTTCGCGTTTCGTGTGGCCCTTTTTGCATCGAATTTGCAGCGAGACTCTAACGCCTTATACAAACAGGCTGGCGTTATCTTGCCGGAAGCGGGCGATGAAGAGGCTGGAGGGTGCTAGAGGGGCATTTGGTGAGGATGTGGGGTTGGATGTTATGTCGAAGGAGAGAGAGGAAGAAAAGGCAATTCCATCAGGCGCGAAAGACCCTCTTTCCGCCCCTACTCGCGATAGCTTAAAACCGCAGAGTGTGCGATAATAGCAAACGATAGGTGAGTGGGAAGGCACTTCCGAACTTAGCCCGGCTCGGACGTGTCCCCGCAAAACGGCCGTAAAACACTCTGGTGATTTGCTCCGAGAACGGGTAATTTTCTTAAACTCGATTCTTTCCTTGCCTATTATATGCTTTTTGGCTATGTCGAGCGCATTAGGGAAATGGAGGTCGTAAGGAGATCTAGATTTATAATATATATATATATATATATATATATATTCTCGTCCTAATCGCCCTTATGCGTGACTTTTAATTTCAAGTATGTTTCTAACTCAAGTGTAATTTTCTCGTCAACATTTTGATGAATCTCAAGATTTTTGTCTAAATGTATACTTTCGTAAATCGATTTTTTTTTGTTCTTTCAAGAGTTTATAACAATAAAATTATTTTTGTTATAGGTGGATTAAGAGAGAAATGCGAGGAAGTGAAGGATGAAGCTGCAGTTTGTCTTCTACAGTAGAAAAGGTAAGTTTGGGTACGGCATTAGAGACAAAATGAAATGGCAAACAGAAAATATATAATAGGAATTTTAGAGAATATGGCATTTCCAGGTCATTTATCAAAATTGAATCAATATAATAAAATTTTTATTCGGAAAAAAGGTTTTAACGTCGCGTATAATGAAAAGCTTAAAATACACACTATTTTCTCTTCTACACTGATTTAAACCTCTTTTCCCTAATTTATTCAAAACCTTCTTTTTCTTTGGTTTCCTACCGTTAGTTCCGATAGCTTTTTCGTGACGGGGTCGATCTGGGGCTTTTCTCATGTTAATTCCTTTCTCGAGATGTGATGGTCAGCCGCCGCGTTTACAATGGTAATTTGGCAGCACCAGCTTTTCCGAGGATCAAGAGAGCATTTTGATCGCAATTTATCATTTTTATATCAAAAGGTTCATCAAAACGAGGGTAATAGAAGAACAAGTCAGGTTTCTTTCATCAAAAACCGAAAATTTATTCGACTTGAACAAGTTCTTTCTACTTATATAATATAATACGTTTTTTAGATTCAATTCTCAGGAAGAAGATTTTATATATTGCATACTTTATATCCGTAAATGGTGAAAATAATGTGAGTCATGAAAAATTGCAGCGCAAGTTTGTGCAAGAAAACTTGAAGAGGGGCGGTTCATTCGAGATTCCAGGCTCGACTACTATCTACATACATTTTCTTGCGTACGTGAAACCCGGAAAATCAGCCAATCAGACTTGGAGTTCGCACTCGAGACGGAAAAATTTTTAAGTTTGATCGTTTTTGCCGAGCTCGGGAGTTTAGAGATTCCTTTATATATATATATATATAGTCGACATTAAACTAAATATTAGAATTTTAAGCTTCAAAGCTTTAGATAAACGTGTAGAACTTAAAATTGTTTATTTTTAAACGCTTCGCAACTGAGAGGTTTCTGAACGCAAGTCTTAATTCTTGGGTTAAATTTCCGGCTTAGAAGTAGAAGTAAGCTACTTAGCTGCAAAACAGAAAGACAGTAGTAAGATATTGATTTTATGAAGCTCATCAAACCGATCGCTTTACAAAGTTGAAAAGCGGGCGGGTTTAAAGTTTGACACATATTTTCCGCTTCAGGTAAACTGTACTGTGTTCGTGCAGGTGCGGTCTCAAGCTCTTTTAAAAAAGTTCCTTTACTTCCACATAAACATGCTACTTGCAAAAACGACTTTCCTTGAAATTGATGGCGTATAGACTGTTCCGGTAGCAGCTGTGTTCTTCTTTCTCATACTGGGCATGTTGATTTTGTATCCACAAGTCATTTTTATCGTACTTTGCTATCTAGATATAATCTGAAAATGTAAATTTTCACCTGCAGACAGAAATATTTAACGGCTTACCGTGTGGAACTGAATACTAAAGTAAAAATTTCCTCGACTCCCAGGGCTAGATATTTCCCAATCTCAATGAAAGTTTACGTAATATTTTTGAGTTTTATCCCTGAGGCATAAAATCTTGAGATAGTTTCACTCTGCGCCGCATAATCGATGGCTTTTACTGCTTTTCTATTTCGGCAAAAAGCAGAAAGGCGAAGGTTTCTATTTGAATGTGTTCGTAAAGTTGGAGAAAACAGTCGATGAAACAGAGAGAGGAAAAGAGAGGAAGGTAGATAGAAGGGAAAATGAGAGTCCAAGAGTGAGGGAGACTTTTAGTGGGAAGTGGTCCTTAAAAGAAACGCTATATACTTTGCCCACTCGGAACGATGAAACGTTCCAACGCCTCAGAAGCCGAAACTGCAACTACACTCAGCAAAAGCCTACGATGCACTTGCGGTATGCCACGATAATGCCACTCTGAATGCACCCAAAGAGAATTGACGAAGCGTCAAAATCTCAAAAGGCATTTTAGAGCCAAATGCATTGCTCTGAGTCGCGTTTCTCGTTCTTTTTTGTGTTGCTAAACTTACCCGACTGATGCAAAAGGAGCAGTTGGAATAGAACACAATTTCAAGTTCCAGCTCTTTAAACCAGTGATTTTTTTGGAATTTATGGAATAATGAAAAAGAAACGAAATAATAGAGTGTGCCTCAAATATTCCCTATTCTTTTTCTAAAATTCCATCGCGGTATTGTAATTAATTATTCACTTCATGCCTTTAACGATTTGCTGAGTCATAAACTATTTTGAGTCCTAGAGAGTATTAAATTCAATGACAAGAACTTTGCCAGGTATTGACAAATCGTTTTGAATCTTCTACACAGCAAATGTTTACACATTGATCTATTGGAGGATATATACAAATGGCAAGCGTCATCCTTGAAAGAAAAACGGCTTAGTGTTTCTTGAATATCTAAGAAGGGGAGTACTATTGAGGGAACGTTTTTTTCTGGCCCACTTTTTAAGTGAATTCAAACGTGGAGGGTTTCTTTCGTAAGAGGACTGCACAACGAAAGGGTCCCTTGGTCCACCATTTCATGCCATAAGTGGGGTTTCAAAATAATGGCATAGAAGTTAGTAATAGTAAATTACGTGACATAATGTCCGCTGCTCCATCCGTCAATGTCACAACCCTGCTTACCTTTTACGCATTTTTAACACTCCCACATTTTAAATACCCTTACAATTTTAACGTTTCCGAGACTATTTGCCTTGTAATAAACGATCAGGTGATTATTTTAACTTTTTAATTATTTTCAAATTTACTTTAATTTTTCGACTTTCCACTTTTTCATTTTCATATTCTTCCAAATACACGTGACGTTTCAAAAATCAAAATTGACATTAACGTGTATTTGGAAATAGTGAAAACCAAAAAGTGAAAGTGAAAGTGAAAGGTTACATAATCGACCCCCAGGAACCCTCAGCAACAGCTGAAAGAGTGGAGTATATATACAAGAGTTGGCTAATTAAAACCTTCCAGAATAGTTCGCTCAAACTTCGGGCATTACGTGCAATAACAACGTTTATGAAGGCTTCCTCAAAGAGAAAAGTTTCCCTGCGTTTTCTTTCACATTGCAAGATAAACAGCGAACTGAGTCTCAGGAAATTGTTGTATTTCTTTTTCTCAAAGCATCTCGTAAAATGCCGCGTATCAATTCTGAAATCCAATAAATTGATGGAACTTTCTAGTGTTTGTAATTGTACTTCATCTTATCATGTTTATTTTTTGTATTTTTACTCAAGAATTCGATTTCAAGGTACATTGAAAAAATTCTTAGATCCAGATATACCAGAAGTTTGGAACGTTCAAATGAACGAAATATTTTTCGCGGATTCTACTTTATCCAAAAATATTCTTTCAATTAAAAATAATAATATAGACATTACAAGTTTCTTTCATACAGAATTATTTTCGATGCAAATGAATAAATACTATAAATTGTTTCTAGTTTAACATACAATAAATACAAAATTTCGTTCATTTGAACGTTCAGAACTTTTCTATCATAGATCCAGAGAAATGTAGCCGAAAAAATTAATTTCTTTATTTCAAGGAATACAAAATACAATATTGTAATTACTGTACAAATTCTCCTGGGGAATATAATTATTTGTTCGGTTTCTTTGATTCAAAGATGCTTTTTTCTCTGCGTGTAAAAGTAAAGTGTAAAATCCTTAAACACAGATGCTCGATTGAGAAAAATTCACAGAGAATTAAGTGAGCTCAGTTGTTCTCGAATCGAGAAAGGATTATCGGCTCTTGTTTACAAATAAAAAACAAAAGAAGTTCGCGTGAATTAATTCCACTTTCGTATTCGTATACATCGATTTAGTATAACGTACGATGGCCAGTCGCAACACACTTAAAAAATTTATCACCCATGGCTGGTTCACGCCGTGAAAATAGATTTTTCTTTTTCATGAAACATTCAACTTCCGTCACCGATTATTCGGAACCGAAAATTCTACACTGTTCTTTTGTGACAATCGTTTTCGTCTCTATTCTTTTCGTTTTTTTCTTTTTTTTTTTCATTGGATTTAGTCAGTGGTCAGTTGATACACTGGATTTCTACAAGCCCCCATTTTGAGAATCCGGGGGGAAAAGTAACATGCGCAGCAGATTACAGTCTTATCACCCACTTGCACTGATGACTCTATAAGAGCACTTATATCGTTTTCCACGTTCCTGGGATATCTTTGCTAGAAATCTGGCGCCCATGATGAAAGAATAACGATAACGTTAGGAGAGTCTTGAAAATACGAAAAATAATTCCCTCTTCTCATTTCGAATTAAGTGTTTAAACATAATACTTATATACTGTTTTTCATGATATTTGAAATTAAATTATTTCCTTTAAATTTTGAATTCCTTAAAACATAGTGAGGTATTTGTCAAGTTATTCTTATTTCTTTTTTTTTTTTGTAATTTATGTGTCGTGAGAAAATATTGTTACCAGGGTTTTGTGGAACATTATTTTAAATCCCTGGAAAAAAGCAAACTGCTTGCGTTTTTACGATACTAGAATGTAGAAGGTAGACAATATGTCAGTAAAAAAGTAAAATGTTATGTACTTAAAGATACAATAAGGGCTGTTCTATTAATGTGAAAATTTGTGAAAGAAGAATCGAAAAGCAAAACTAATCAAGCTAATTTATCAATTCATTTTTCCCGTATATTTTTCACACATATTTTCTGGGTTTAGAAATAAATGATAATATTTCCTTTTTTTTTGCACGCTGGCGATCATTTTTCGCACGAAGCGTGCATTGCCTCGAGTGATGAAAGATGCAGTATGAAGGTAAATGCACGAATGAACGTATTCTGTGCTATTCGATTCTCGTATATTTATATCTCACACATCTGTCAAAATACTCGAGGCTATTGGCCGCTGGCCAGAATTCGCTGACGAGGTGTCGTATAGGTGTTAATACTGGTGCATCATTTTTATCTCGAAATGAAAGAGAAAGGAAAAAAATGACAAAAGGAGTGTCTGAGAGACAATCTTGAAACAAGAAAGGATGCAAGATTCAGAAAATAATGAGAATGGAAGAATTATATCTATGATGTCATATGCATTATAGATATATCATATATATTCTTCTCTTACAAATGCATAATCTAGAAAATCCGCAATTATTATATTTTCATTGCTGTCGGCTTTCGAAATACTTCTTAATAAAATTTTAATTTCGAAATCCGTTAAAAATTCATGACAAATCCAAGAATTTCCATGAAATCTCTTCAGGTACTTAAAGTAATTAAAAAACAAAAGAAGCCAAATTTTCTGTAGGTTCGCTAATTGAAATCAAATGCAGAATGATATATATGTTGGAATGTCGCTGTAGTATCAGCTGAGGGTTGGAGGGGTTGTTTTAAATAGATGGTCAATGAAAATACACTTCGAGATGTAAATAATTCAGAGGGCTGAAAGCAATTTGGCGTTGCGCTCTTCAATCTACTCTCCAAGTAGTAACTCTCAGGATATCGTCAGCCCTGGTAACCGAGCTACTTCAGCTTTGCAGGCGTTCTATTCGAGTCGAGTTTGGATATCAAGAGCTATCTTCGTTCTTATAGTGAAAAGTACGCCTTATTGCGTTTTTAACCCTTGTCGAGAGATGAACGTAATCGTGCAGTATATATTATATGAGAAGGTATTTCCGGTTTGCGAGTATAGAAAAAGGCAGCGAGTGTAGGATTCTGTTGTATATACTCTACGAGGAAAATTAAACTTCACGAGGACAGACGTGTCACGAATAATGGAAGAGTTCAACGGCTTATTGCGCCAGCGTGCTAATGATAACACCCCGCGACGCCCTAATCATCGCGACTTCGTGTCATCGACCACCCGAGCAAGGGTGTGTACCTTTTCTCCTGTCGTTAGAGTGCCTGATTGCCACAGGGATTTGCTGTGCGCTCGTTGATAATACGACAAAGCCACCTGCGGATACAGGAGGATAAGTTGGGATAAGTGTTTAGAGTTTACCCCTTCACTAGTCAACGTATTTGTACCACCGTTGCGGTTCACCTATCAACTGCAGCAGCAACAATGTTTGACGAAAAGATTAAGAAGACCTTTTAACTGCGTATTTGTAAAAAGATTAACGTTTTTTAGTGTTTTAAAAGACTATAGACTTTTCAATTTTTTATGTATGCATTTCTTGAGAAAGATAGGATAGGAAGTTTGGAAAAGAGATTTGAAAAGAGGAAGTTGGAAAAGGGGTTGGAAAAGTGGGCGGGAAATCAGGTTGGGAAAAGGAAATTGGAGAGTTAAAGAATTGAGTTGTGGAAAAGAGGGGGAATTGTGATGGGAAAGTATTTTTTTTACAGATTTTAGGAATTTAAGCAAGTTTATTATTGAAAATAGTCAATAATACGCCACAGAATAATAACTCTAACTAAATAAAACACATCGTAAAAAATGATGAGGTTCGTAAACGTGGCGTTGAAATCGCTTCACATGCGATCATTTTCATCATTGTTCCTAATTTTTAATACATTTTTAATTTAACGACAGAATTAAATTTGCCACTAAAAATTCCATATCACAACAGCTATTATTACACGTACAAAACCTTTATTAACAAAAGCTTATTAAATCTTGTTTATCCTATAGAGTTGAGAGTAAAAAGCAAAAAGAACTTTTACAAAGCAAGGAACGTACTTTAAACTTTTAATAATGTACTGTGTTCCACAAAAAGAATATTACAATCGATTAGAAAAAATTTGCCGTGAAGGAAGTTCGATAAAAAAAAGGGGATAAATGATCTTAAAATGTGTTTTATTGCACAAATAAATTGTGATACTCTGGAAAAGTGGATGTTTTTTAGGATTTTATAGATGGAATTTTCTAAGAATGTTGACATTTCCTTGAGTGTCTTAATAAATAAAAGATATCAAGTAAATGCGATCCCCTGTATCTTGAAACGAGATAGATTTAGGGAAAAGCGTATGTACTGATCTTCTCGAAAGGCGTACGCAAAAATGATAAAGGCAGATTATCCTCTCTTAAAAGACGATATCAGTTGCTTGGATCTGATCTTTCAGAGGCAATAAAAGCTCTACGTGCTTTTGCACAGAGTATATGCTTTGGTCCTCTATTTTTTTTTCTTTCTCTTTTTGTCCGTACCTCCTCTCAAATTCCTTCATTTTTCTTTTTCTTTTGTATTGCCATTTTCTCGTATTTTTACAGAATCATGGAATTTCAAGTTCAAAAATAAGGTCTTATTATCAACAATAAGGTCTTATTTAAAAAAAAAAAAAGGAATTCATGATGCTTAAGTTCTATTTAAATAATATTATACACTGCGTTTGGTATCGCATTTAACTGTTCTTGTGTGAGTGACAGCATGAAGTGGAGTCAAACGTTGTTTATTGTTAGTATTTGTACTTTAAACCGCTTTAAAGTCACCCACACGGCGCGAGCAAAGTAAATTTCGCGGGTTTCGAAAGCGTGTGCAGAGCCCTCGATTGTCAGTTGGACATTCAGGGAGTGACTGATGCGTGTAGTTGTATGGTTGTATCGTGGTTTCCCGAACGAATGTGGCTTCAATTGGTATTGCAGTGCCATACTAATCGACGCATAACACATCGAATTCCGCCTTTGGACTCTTTGGCAAGCAAATTCCCAAAGGTAAAGTCATACCAAATTCTCCATCGGGATCATTTGTCGTTTATGTTCTGCTCTTCGGTTTTATCGACCAAAGCGGCAGAATTTAGGAGATTGGTCCATCAAAATATATAACGCCTTTAAATGCGCCCGATTTGAAATTTAATTTCTTAAAAACATCCCTATTTTCGATTTCGGACTCTTTTTTCTTCATATATATACATCTTCAGGTTTATGTATTCAGCTGTTGTATTCGGAAAGGATATTGAATAAAGTGTAACGCAATTATTAATTAATTTATATAAATAAATACCTTTGAAACGAACTAATTCAGTAATTGAATTTGATTAAATTAAAAACGTAATTAGAGAATTTTGTATTTTTGCAAAGTGTAGAAGACTTGAAAGATAAATTATTCTAAAGAAAAATGTGCACTGTAAATAGCAAGATTTTTACTTTTAATCGATTCTGCACCTTCAGACCTGACTAAGAGGGTAATTAATTAAAGGGAAGATAGAGATCAATAATGAGCACCTCGATTTGTCTAGTTATCTGGAAAACTTGAAAATATTTTACCCTGAGAATTATAAAGAAGTCTAGAATGCTGTTTAAGTTTTATTTTTCGGTTTATTAATATTGTTTGAACAAAAGTTACAACAGATACAGTACGTCTTCAAAGGGCTACATGCTGTATCAAATCATATTTATAGTCTTTAAGTTTCACAAAAACACTCCATTAGGAAAATTCGTTCCTAAGAATTTGATTACAGGAAAAGTATGATCTCAAGAAAATCTAGACAAGGGATCAATAAGTATATATGGCAGGGATTCACGGGACTAACTCTATCTCAGCAAATTACATTTCCATCCCGTTACGTGATAGGCGCAAACACGCCCGTCAACGTCCAACCGCGTTCTGCGTGAACTATATTTCTGAAGCAATTAATTAACAAAGTTCTTGCATCTATGAAGGCGTCGTCAACAGACATTGCATTCTACTGAGATTGGTTGAAAAGCAGATGAGTGGGTATTGGCTTCAAAAAATGTATAATAGACTCCCATATGTAGCACCCCGACTATTGTCAGCTAAATATAATGGAAACTGTCACTGAAATGTATAGACTTTGTAAAAGCTGGTTAACAATCACTCCCAAGTTGCACTTGAAAGGTTTTCTGATAAGTTTCACTGCGAAAAGAATCCCTTTCACTCAACAATTCCATTTATCGCTTCGTTATTTTCTAGCAAGTTTAATCTTTACTAAAAAATTCGATCTGGCAGTGTTTGATCGATACTTAAATTTAAAAACTACAGAAATAGTCCCTCAAAGTCGGTGCCTGAATGAATAAAAAGGTTTTTATGAAGAAAAATGAATGGTTAAGAAACAATATTTTCTTGTGATGAAGGGATGAGATTGTTGAGGTCAATTCACAATATATGGTCGTAGATGAATGTGAAATAATCTCGACTATAAATAATGTGCTCTAATCATTTTGTACAATAATCGACGTGAAATAATCTTTAACAACTAGACCAGAATGGATGTAAAATAGCAGAATTAATCACTTGTTTAATAATTAAAGAATAATTATTGCTGAGTGAATACTATTGTTATGGAGCTGTTTACAGTATAGTGGAAATGCGGGATTTGGATTTGCATAGTAAGTTGGATAACATCTGTGTAATACTTTGCAATCACAAGGGATTTATTGATCAACCTCAAAATTTGAAATATCCTTTGGTACAAAAGGTAATTTATATAAATTTTAGTGGTAGCATTGATAAACATTAATTTTTTATATTGATTAGCTCCACTGAAAAAGAGGTAACCAAGAAAACGAGTCTACAAATTAAACACGCGACTATTTGCAAGTTGATGTGTATCTAATGTTTTAATCAAATTAGTTTCCGATATTTATTAATAGTAGATTTATGGTATATGCCCCGCTAAGAAAATATATAGGGAAGGAGTAGCCTTCAGTGGGTCAAGTAAATTTCAAAGCCGCAATTATGCGTAAATTATTGGTTGTAACAAACATTTATCAAATATTTATCATTCATACATGAAGATTTGCTAGACCCATTATTCCCATTAATCTATTGTTAAACACCGTTTATAATAAAATTAGTTATAATCCCTTATTTATCGAATTTTAAACATTTTGGTCAGTTGAATATTCTAGCATATATATTTTTAATGCAGTTTATTTTTTTGCAAAAACTATTTCAGTTAAAATTAAATTTTTTCAGCATTATTCCAAAATCGACTTTTTTTCATTTTTCTCTTTTATGAATCAATTTTTATATTTTCAAGTTCCTGGGTGTAATGTGTTGGAATGAATGTTATTTATTCTTAAAGTTCAAAACAAATTGCTTCACTGGTCTTTCAAATAATATAGAAATTACCCACTTGTTACCAATAAGTCTTCAACGAAGCCAATTTTTAGTTGAATATTTTATAATACTCACCACTATTTTGGACCCTAGGGTCCTCTTCTATATCAGGGGTACCAACTTTGTTTCTCGCTCATGGATCCTTTCGCGAAATCGTTCGCAGATTATTATGTTGAAATTTTTGAAACCGATACATTGTGAGCGGTTGCACATTTGATTTGTCACTTTGGCCGCGAATTACACTATTTCTATTAATCGTCCCTTAGACTCGAAGTGACACGCGCGGAGGTGGCTCGCACACTGACCGCAACCTGCGAATAGCATCGATTTTAAACCGCGCTCGCAGGACTCGGGTCGCGCGCGCTTATGGTTAAACCATCGCGAGAGAAATGAGAGAGTGTAATTGAATTAAGTAAGAAATTATAATTCTCTTTTTATATTTTCAGTTAGTTCTTGTATATTGATTATTTTTCTTCAATTAATTTGAATTTTAGACATGTTGATGTTCTCACTGGTAGATCGCCTGAACGGCTCAAGCGCTGCTTGCGCAGTGAAGCAAGTCCGTTCTCCCTCTCTTACATCTACCTACTTACTCCCTCTCTCTTTCTCAGACTCTTCACCGCCTTTTTCCACTTGCGCTGTCCAATTCTCCTACTTTTCCATCTGCTTTATCTCCTGCCCCTGTTTCTGTGACTCGTAATTTCACAGAACGTTGTCAGTGGTTTTTCAAATTATTATTTTTTTTTTTCAGAATATTCAGACCCTTTTTTGAATATATAGCTGAAGAAAATGGGAATGCTAAAATTGATTATGAATTTGATAGTTGATATAAAAAAACAGACTAATATTTATTGTACAAAATTTTAAGTAAGAGTCCTGAAAGTGGAACCTTGACAAAGTAACGCCTGAAAAAGAGTAATAGCTGAAAAAACTTGAATCTTTTTTTTCTATGCGATTCTTCTGCACTAAATTCTCTCAGTATCTCATATCTGGGTTATTAAAGTGCTCGGAGCATACTGTTTCTTTTACTCTTTATTTTAAGAGAAGGTGACGTTGAGGAAAACCTCTTCCTCACAAAAAAGTCTACAATTCTGTTATAAAAAAATTTTAACTATTTTTCGAAACCTTTTTACGTAATCTATATACTTGAAAGCAATCAAACAATCGTAAATTATTGTGTATTTTTTTACTACAGACCAAATAAGAAGAGAGACCGGTAATATTCGGGACACATTTTTTATTATTTAATACGACGAATGCACAAAATACTTTTTTTTAAGCAGAAAAACTTACCTTGTGGGGTTTTGATCACTTTTGATGATTCGCGACAATTAAAAAGTTCCGAAGATAGCCCCGCAACCCCGCGAATAGTCCGGTCTCCCCAAAACGTTTGTGTTGCGTTGGGAATCTTCTAATTATTTTGAAGTTTGATTTCTCGTACTCCTTGAACGTAACCAATCACTCTTACGTAATTAATTGCAATAATAATAACAAGTATTAATACCATCAAACAAGTTTCAATTCATAAGACGCGAGTTTTGGTTCGTTAAGGGGATCTGTTCAAAATACCACAGGACCCTATGGAATTCTGCTAAAAAGAGAATGCGGCAAATGGTATACCGAATTCGCCGCGCTTTCCAATTAAGCTTTCGAGTACTCCGTTTCTAGACAAATATTAGGTGTTGTCCGACTGCGTCTGTATTCTGCCTGGTAGATGTTAAACGCTCGTCATAAGCTGGATCCGGGGTAGAAATCGTACTAGGACGAATGTCGCATTTTAATTAATTTGATTCACTTTCATTAGGGCTCTAGCTCGAAAGTTGATCTAACACCTAATTACTTTGTCATGCTGATCTACTAAGGTCTAACTAGGCCCTAAAAGATCAGCCATTTTAGTAGCATATTAATAGCCTCGCTTAATACCCTTGATTTATACAATTTGTGAAACAAAATGTGTATTATAAGCAAAGCTGCTTGTAGTATATTGATCTCTCAACAGACTAATTGAGCTTTAGAAACTGTTTGTCAAATAGTAGTAGTCAAATTGAGTGTTGGTCTGACTTAAGGTCGTTGATGATAGAATTAATCTATAAATCGAGACACCAGTCAACTCTGTACACAAAGAACAATTTGAGCTGGTTCACTGTTTACTTTAGTGAAGAATAAACACACAAGATATCTCATTGATATTTTAAACATTTCTCATCCAAATAATGGAAGTTTTAATATCAAAATAAATATCTTTACAAGAAAAACAAGTTCTGATAAATGCAATGCTTAAATATATATCTAAGCAAATTGGGACAGCCATTTCCATTTAGTATAGTCACATTGATTTATATCCCTGTGGGTAAAAAATGAACAGTAGACGATGTTTCTCGACGATAAAAAGACATCGTCAATATTTTTATGGTCCTCATGAGAGGCATAAACGTAAATGTCTATTTTTCACGTTTCAAGTGAAATGTTCACTTGGATTAAATTTAATGGCCCTCGGTTTTAAATGCGGAGAAGTGAAGAATATTTGTAGTTTAATAATTGTAATATATCTCTTCTTTTCAAGGATTTTTTCTTCTTTCTAAAATCTCTTGGATCCCTTTTTCCTTTATTTAAACTCAGAACTTGTGAGGAAGTGTTGGTAGCACGACTAGCCACGAGAAAGGAGATCGCGTCTCTTCATTATTCAAAGCTAAATACCGCCATTGGTCATGGTGCCCCTTCGTAGAAGCGTTGGACCTGAAAGCTCCCTATTTAGAGAGAGCAGGTTCTGTGTCGGAAGCAAGTTGATTCCGGGGGTAGAAACGATGGACCCATGTGCTAACTTAACTAAGGGAGCTTAGTTAATGGATGCCACACTGTGGCTACTAACCGTAACCAATGTATTTGTAAAGTCTTTCTACAATAAATTCTAGATTATGCACAGTTCCTTCAAAATCGAGATATATTCCACGGATTACAAATTTAAATTTTTTATTCAAATCTCATGTAGGCAGCTCACGAATATAAATCACAAAGACCAGTTTTTCACTGTTTTAAGGCTATAATACGCTGAAAGATTAAATATTTACTTTAGCTGCACATATTTCTGTTCATGATTTATTTAATATATAATTTTATCCCATTTTCTGCGTCTAGTAATTATGACAAGCTAAAAAATTTCGCTTCTTTTTATGATTCCTCATTATTTTTTAAGTGGAAGCTTTTATGACATATTTCCAGAGAAAAATAGATATTTAGACACATTTATTGATAATAATACTATATATTATTTATTTAGAATAAAAGCATTGAAGAATGTGCGATTTTTTCTCTTATATTTACTTTTATTACAACGTTTTTTTAAATCGCTAACTTTATGAGGTATTTGAACTCTGAGTTAAATCTTTCTTTCATATTTGTTGAAGAATGAAGGTTCCGCATGTAATAATTTTCTTTTCGAGTGACTAAACTTCCATTAACTTGGAAGACCACGTTCCACTCCATCTGAGATTTCATTGAGAACAAGTTTCTCAAGTCTCGTTAAAAGGGAACCATAATCCTAATTTCGTCGTCAAAATCAGGCTATATTATAAAATTCGATGGTCCATAAGATCTCAAAAGCACCCTTGTGTGATTTATATTCCGCAGTTTAGCCTGCTAAAAACTTTGAATGATATATTTCGATATCTCATGGTACCCACAAATCCAGGAAGATATTGGCACTCGCATCTGTAGTCATTTTGTTTGCTTTATGGGAGTTTCTAACCTTTCCCTTCTTTGAACCTTTTTCCTGACTCTCAATTTCTTGATCATGGGGATTTTCTTCTCGCTACCTAAGCAAACTTTAACTATTATCAGTGTCACAATCAACGCTGCCTGAGATTCTGACTGCCGAGTTAGGAACTTGTTCGTGGCTTTTCTCAAGGTATATCTCACACAATCGAAATATCACAAGCCGCACGAGAGTGCTTTTTACACGAGCCTTGAGAGTTCAATTCTGAAGTGTTAAAAAAGATAGTAAAGGAAGTTTCGATTAAGAGGATTGGTAACAAGAAAAAGAATTCCTTTTTTCTTTATATAGACATGTTTTGTATCGGTTTTTATACGTTGTAGAATGATTTCTGTGTGCGAAGGAAGACTAATATATTTCCAATAAGGCATTTTGGGATTCGAGATTTGAGACATCTCTGTTATATTATGAATTTGATATTTTGCTTTTTGACCCCATTCGAATTCATCTCATCCGAGATTTTCTTTCTCTCCTCTGTTTCGTATAAATTATTCAGTCCCTAGGCACATCTGCAGGGAGGAAAAAAATATAATATCTAAGAGTATATGTAGTAAAAGCAACAGTATGATTTTTTCATCCAAATAATAAGACAAATATTTCTATCCTCTTATGTGAAACCGATTCAATATTCTTTATATGTTTATCTACATCTGTCTTCCAAGACCCGAAATACAAAATATAAAATAACACTTAACCACTATCAATGTCTATATTGAGGATGATTTTCGTTTGAAATAGAGAATCAGAATTTATACTGGTTCGAGCATTGTTAAATTGGGATGAGCATCCGCAAATCTTTCGCTTTCTTTCTGCACCATTGTTTCCAACATTTTTTTCCAGTGGCTATTTGTCTACGTTCCCGTGATCCCTTTCTTTTTCAGGGAATTTTCAACCTGCATTGTTTAGAATACAAACCTGACTGTCTGTACATATTCACTGCCGAACTAAAAGCATTCCGCAACGAAATTGTTGCTGCTCCAAAGAATGAAATTTTATTCATTTCATTCAATTTGAATTCTTTTTCCCTCTAACTTTTTTTCTCGATAATTCAGTTATCTGCTTTCATTTATTCTTATAGAGAATGTTAAAATGTCATTTCTGTTGTTTGCCATTCTGACATGTTCATTCCTTAATTCATAATCTCGCCCGCATCAGCACCGAGCGTGGCTTTTAACATTTACAGCTACATGACTACATCTGAAATGGCTGTGCCATAGTTAAATATAAAGTATGCTAACTCTAATTATCTAGATGTTAACAGCAAATATCCATTTTTCTTCGTGAGGGTGCTCATGCCTGGGGCCTGATATCGCAGGTTAATTGAAACTTTGTTATTAATGCTTCTCGAAATTGTTTCACTTGCATACAATGATATAATTCTTGGCTGTTTATACGCTTAAAGTAAAAGCAGTAAGACAGAGGTAGGTGATAACCATATAACACGAAAGGGAGGATGCATAACTGTACTTTGTGCTCATGTGAGTGGTGTAGTTCACAGTAATGTAGCTCGGGAAACAATGTCGCGAGTCTCGCAATGCTTTGTGGGTGGCACGTTATATTGCGTTGGTCGTCCGACACCCTTTACCTGCAACATAGCTGTAAAATGCTGTCATGGCAATGTTTCTTGGAAAACGCAGAATTTCGTGCGTGCCACACGCGAGGAGGTTGCAGCCACGCTATCTATGCACCAACGAACGTTTGACATCAACTGTATTGATTATTAATATCACTATTATTATTATTATTATTATTATTATTATTATTATTATTATTATTATTATCAGAAAAGTTTTCTGCGATGAGAATTATTACGATTGAGAGCAGAAAAGCATTCACAATGATTAATGAATTAATAAAATGGGCGACCCATCCTTACGCTATGCTATCAGCACCGTGAAATGTGTAATCGATAGGGAACATAACATATAAAGGAGACCATTATTGTGGCCGAGAATCATTTCGCTTATATGACTCATTAAGAAACAAAATATATATCCTTCTTTAAACATTTTCAACTTATTTTAACGATAATGACGTCTTCCTCAATTTATATGAAAAGAATTACTCTTGTATGTCCGAAAGTGACTCATTAGTACTGTCTTCCTATTCAACATGGAAATTGAATTCTATTTTCAAAAGTGGTGCTCACCTGCTTATTAAAATTACACAATTTTCATTCTTAATGCATGACCCCTTTTGAAGAATTTTTTTGCTTGAGATTGTACTTTAAAAATATAATTGTTTTGCGAATAAAGTTTAAAATTACAATATTAGCTGCTTTACGAGTTCCACGGTCCTGAAAAGTTTTTATTAAAATGGAATGAAAGTCTCAGAATTCTGTTTGAGTTTGTGCAAATTTAAAGAGTGAAATACACATATATATATATATATATATAGTTACAAACTCTGAATTCAATTCTACTTTTTTTAATTAAAATTTTTAATATTATCACATAAACTTTTATAGAGACGGTTTTGAGCTTGGCAGGTTCAATTTAATCTGAAATCTTTTTGGTAAGTAATTTAAATAATTAATATTTTCGAGTAATTTTTTGAATAGATTGAGGAGTTGATTCGACGTCATTTCATTGAATTTATTTTTCTCTCAATCACTCGTTCCGGTCGTTGTTTACTAATGGCAAAATGCCTGCTTAAATTCCCATTCTCATTTCAAGTTCTCCCTCATTCTCTCAGGGGATCAAACACAATGGGTTCTCATCCGTGGGGCGTGCCAGGTCAGAATTCATATTAACGATCTTTTCATCCACCAGGAAGCTGAAGTCGATCTCGTTATACCGCTGCGCTTGGAACGAGGGAATCAATAACGCGAAAAATTAATCGACAACCACTCTAGAAACTTTATACTAGGAACTATTATTATCAGCAATGACTCGATCAATAGAAAAGTGCTACACATTTATAATTTCTCGATCTTTATTTATTTCAACATTTCCCTGTCCATTCTATATTATTATTTCGTAGTCTACTCAAACTTAATTGTATTAATTTGACGAAGCATTTTTCGGGAAGCGGGGGTTCGCGATAATAAAAAATCCCGGGGGTTCTGAAAAGCTCTGCATGGATGGTTCTGGTATGTAGATAGTGAAATTTCGTTTTATATATTTAGCAAATCTAATACAAGCATTTATCATAGTCAAAGACACTGCTTCATGAGAAAGAAATAAAATACTTTCAGAAACAACCGACAAAACAACTTCTCACCAAATTTATTATATACAGGAATAGCTTAAACTCCCCTTGTCTGACTTTCTTTGAACCGTGTATTATTAATGAGTGAGTTGCGTTCTCTGAAATGGAAGAATTTTATTGTTCCCAAATAATATCGGAGACGTTTTCAAGGATATTTCTCTTGCATTTTCTTACGCAGGTGTAAACCCATAAAGGGAGATCACCGATCTTAGATGCTTCGTTAAGATTTACGAGATGATCCTCTCTCTTTTCTGTAGCTCGTGCTGCGTCTAAAACATGAAACTTGGATCTCATGCAAATTTATACGGTAAATAGTAATCCCTTCCTTACAGTTCGAAATAAATCTACGAAAGCAGAACCGCTTTCCATTGAGGGCGACGCACCAAGGATGTAAACCATTCGTCCGAATATAAGAGACGCGCAAGAGACTGAAATATAGCTTGTATTTCGGGGAAAACAGTATAATCTTTTTCTTATGTCAAATCCTTTAGGAATCGCGATATTGGCCAGATCGTATATTACATTTTAGCGAAAACCCTACCTCGAAAGGCGCGCTATTCTCAAGTGTATTCATTTATACCTAAATAGACTGGGACAGAGGATTTATATAAAATAAAAAAGTTATATTTTTTCAATAAAATATTTAGTTATATTAATATTGTACGTTAATTATCAATATTTATTATTTCGACGAGTAAAATAAAAATGATTACACGTATAGGTGTTGCAAAATAACAGGGAAATTATATTTGAAAAGTCATTTCAGACAATTACCGACAGTAATGGTGCACGATGCAGTTTATTAGCATCAATGACTCGTAATTATAATTAAACGTTAATCACATAGTGCACTATATACGTCCAGAGAATTTGTTTTGACTGCAGTAGTACGGCAGAATGCAGAATAGAGAACTCGCGGACGGTCAGGTAGCACCCAATTCGGATTCCTATATTCCCCACGTTGTGCACGATACTCGTTCATCCCGCATGTCCAATAAAATGGAAATGTCCTACTATCCTGTGACAGGAACTTTCCTTTATTGTCCTATTCTGCGACGTGCAGGAACGCCTATGAAACATCTTCCTATTACTTACTTTACACGTAAATTTCTCAATATTTCAATTGTAATCAAGGTCCAAACATTTTTCATCTAAAAATTATCGGGTGGCCTTTTTACTGGCGGAATCACTGATCTTCCAATATAATCGATTAGAATCAATGGCTCGACAAAATATTTTCCAGAAACAGTTTAAATACCAAACATTTTCTAATTAATAAAAAATTCCTAGACTTCTAAAAATCTTTTGATTTCTTATCAATTTTAAAATCAATTTATTATTCAATTTAATTTAAAGCACAAAAATTTTCAAAAACCTTTCTATAAAATTATTTCATCTATTTTCTGATCTTTGAGAGACGATTTATCGTTCCAGTACAATCGACGAGTGTTTGCATGGAATAAGATATTGTCTGACCGGGTGCAGATGAAATAGGGAAATAAGTTATTGGCTAGAGTGAAACGTGTGCAGGGTGGTGAAACAATAAAAAAAGGTGTTACGGGATTCCTTTGGTAAGCGGCCCTTTGTAATCGAGGTGCTGCGGGACTGTAGATTTTAAAGTTGAGCTTCTCACCTGAAGCATGCTTGCGCATACCAATAAGTTTATATCAGATCCTGGTTTTCTTTTAGTTTTTGCTTGACGTAGTTTCAAACTAATATATATCAATATTGCAAGACCATAAAAGAAAATGATTCTATCAGTTACACTTTGCTCAGAAAAGCTAAGCAATCAATATTTGTTGGAGAATGGATTAAATGTACCTCCATATTTCATCCTCTCTTTGATTAAAAAATTTAAAAAATTGCCACAATCGATGGAAACCATTTCTCGAAATTGATACATGTTTTTTACGACATTGGTGTAGCTCTTTTAGTAATAATAGACGTACATTTAAAGAAAGAAGTCCATGTCTGACTATTCATGCTTGAACTACTGATAAATGTATAAATCGGTTTTTGCGTTGCTTCTTCATAAATATGACTTTTATTTTTTAGTTTTCTTTTATATTCTATACCGATGTAAATAAAGAAGAATAATATTCAAATATAAATTTATAAATTACAAGTTTCCGCCTGAGCACGCATGAACTTATACTACTCGAAACTGAATAAGCTGATTTATCATATTTTATATAACTTTTGCTCAAATGAATTATATATACTTTTTTATGAAAATATTGCAATTACGAGCTATTTTAAGAAATAGCTTACTCTCTCATTAGTACGCTTAATCACAAAGCCTCGACACACTCACATTTCGAGTGCTCTTGGAATAACTTTCTCATTAAACTAAATGCGAACTCCAAGTAAACTAAATTTCTGTAATTAAAAATAAATCATGAGCTGTCTTTCAGTAAAAATGTTTCATCAATTCTCGCGGTACTAGAAATATTAGTCGCTTTTTCTTTTACCGGAAATAACGACCTGGATTATATTATATTACATGATATTCTCTTCAATTAAAAAAATCTCTTATTGAAAAATTATTTATTATTCAAGGGCTCGCAATTTAATTAAATATGAATCTATTTATGCTGAATTATTATCTCGTTAGTTAATTATTTAAGTAATTGATAGATTTCAATTAATTAATTAAATTTAATTTTATCATATTAAATTTACTTAACATGGTTTTTCATAAAGTTTAAAATTAAAATTCACATTATGTAACTTTGCCTATTTTAATTTCTTTCTAATTCTGTGCCATTTCTGGGTAAATTTTTCATTCTTTAATGTAAGCTTTTTTTATACCTCTATATGAGAAGTTTTTACGAAACTGGATGGAGGGATATTTGCACAGGAACTACATGAACTTTTCTCTTCTCAGGGGAGAAACTACTTTTATATTTTAGTGTTTTCTAGTTTTAAACTCGTAATTGTGTTGACAGTAATTCAGCTGTTATAATTTTGAATTATTTTTAATATATTTATAATAATAATGGTAATTTATATAGCAACAACATAGAATAAATGCTTGTTGTTTCAAGTGGATTTCTCATATTCAAATGAATCTCCAGACAAGATCTATAATGAAACATTTCAGAGAACTGCATAACAGATAAAATTGTTATCGTCAACTATTCTCTTCATTCAAGTTAAGTTAACTCTCTATTCTAGCTTCTAGCTGGGTTGATGTAATACGCACAGAGAAATTTATAAATACATTTCAGTTGACTGCTATTGCAAGAAAAGTGACTTCAGGGCATGACGTAATGAGCATAGCAATTCAGAGAGCCTCGTTACTTTCTAACTACATAAAAATGAAATTTTTTATTATAATCTATAAAGAAAATAAAAAAATGTTTTGCATTTAATTGCCTATTTAAAACGTATAAAATGACATAACACTATAAAATCGCCAGCAATATAAAATTACCGACTAAAATATAATAATATATTATAATATAATATATATAT